>JANAVB010043419.1:18730052-18735052 GCA_029216955.1 Iris pallida
AGCCAACCCCAACTCTCCCACCGGAGTGAAAAAGTTGCCAGTATGGGCATTGAATAATTCCAAGAGCGCAAGGAACATAGGCTTATTGAGATCCACGCCTGCCTGCGTAGCCCGAATAGCGGCTGTCAGCCCAATCTCCTTAAGCTCAACTTTGAACCTTGAAAGCACCCAAGTGGTCAACTCGTCCCACCTCGGAATATAGTGACACCAACCCTCGACTCTAAAGCCACCTGTCGGGTACATGACCTTCGCTGTCAGCATCCGATTTGCAAAGGTCGGGGCACTGAAGGGAAATGTGTCATTCGAAACTTCACTGTAGAGGCTTCCGGGACGCAAGGCTCGGTAACTGAACGAGGAACCAGCTCGAGAAGCAGCCAAAGTATCTCGCTGGTTCGAGGTGGCATCGATCGAAAGGGTACCTCCCAAGGCCCTCCTTGAGAAGGAGTAAGTTCCCAACCCATCCTTCTCTTCGAAGCTAAATAATAAAAGGCCGTCAACGGCAACTGGCGGTCAACCTGCCTCATGTATAGAACCATGCCTTTGGCAGTGAAGAACCAGTCTTCTTTGATCTTCAGTATCTTCGCTTCAGAAGAGACTAGTCGATCGCCAAACAGAAAGGCAGGTTTTAAGAAAGTCACATCTTCAGATTCAGCAGACTTCAGTTTACCACTCTCCATCATACTCTGGAGGAAAAGTGGCAACTGGTTCTGGATTTGCAGCATTCTCTCCCGGGGTTGGTTCTGTAAGATAGCATCCTTTGCAGGGTTGATCACCGCCTCATCAAAATCAACCCCCATTTGGCAAAGAGAAGCATCCAAGAGGACTTCGTTCAACAGAGGGATCGTCATCGACACTGGCACAACAAAAGTGGAAGTCAGGCAAAAAGACAAAAGGCATCAATAGATTGACGCAGCGTCAGGGCATAGACCCATGCGCGTCAGCTTCAGCGCTCAATGCGCGTCGGCATTGGAGCTTCGGCGCATCAGCAGGGCGTAAACCCATACGCGTCAGTATTGGAGCTTCGGCGCATCATCAGGGCGTTGGCCCATGCGCGTCAGCGAAAGCTTCGGCGCATCATCAGGGTATAAAACCCATGCGCGTCAGCAAACTAAACCTCAGTGCATGATAAAGGCTTGAGCCTATGCACGTCGGCAGGATAAAACCTCAGCGTATCAAGGACAGAAGCCCATATGCATCGGCAACAGAAAGTTAGAGCACATTAGATAGCAAAAGTCGACACCCACCCGTCACCCCGGGGCGAACATCGGCCGGAGTCGCAATGGTGGCAGGAGCATCCTCGTCGGCGAACTCTGCCGGCTCCTTTCCCTTGGCACCGTTGCGAGGAATCTTGGGAGCCATTCTATCAGAGAGGAAGAAATTAGGGTTTTTAGAGGAACTCTAAAGGAGGCAAAGGCACAGAGCAGAAGAACTCTTCTCTCTCTCCATCTCTCACCTATTTATAGGCCATGGTCGCACGCGTGAACCGATGACGAGTGATCTCAGCCGTCGCCTCGGGTCTTGTGAAGATAACAGCAGATAAAACCAAAAGATCATCATTAATCTTTTCGGTTACCGAGGCATTATCATATTCATTAATTAAAAAGAGCGTGCGGCTGAACAGGCATGCGCCCAACAGTCATGCGTCCTGATCGCCATGCTTCTTATTCAAAGTATTCCAAAACTTATTCAAAAGTTTTGAAAACTTTGAAGGGGGTCTTGTAGAAGTATGGAATTTCAGAACCAGAAAGCCCATGCGCCAGACACTACATGCACCAGAACTCGAACAGAATACTTCACAGCAAAGTCAATAACCATAGACATTTGAAGAAGGACTTTTTATTTATATATAAAGTCTATTATATGTCTAGAAAAGGTTGTACAAAGGAGAATTTCTACAAAGGAAAGATCCTAAGTCTACAGCCAGCGGCCACCATGCGCCTCCAGATAGGCGCAGCAGTCACCATGCGCTGCCAGTTAGGCACAGCAGATATCATGCGCCTTCAACCAGGCGCATCCCGCCATCTCTTCAGCAGCTCAGTTATGTGCATCCAGCTCAGTTATGTGCATCCCTTCAGCAGCCCAGTTATGTGCCACTCTTCCAACCAGGCTCGCCTGGCCGAGCAGAAGCCCAGTTATGTGTCGCTCTTCCAGCCAGGGTCACCTGATAAATGCTTCGATTACACAAAGCATTTAACCCTCTGGCTGGAACCAAGGGAGAGAAGAGCACCGCAAATCTGTGGCCAGGGGAGGCTTCGAAAGAGCCTCCAAAGACCAAGGAAGACCGTGATCGAAATCACGACGAAAGGAGCAGCTTTCAACACAATCAGAGTGGGCAGCACCCACTTTGAAGGAAGAGAGAGCCTAGCACCGCCATTCCGATCTACGGCTCTTCCGGAACAACGGAGACGAGGCCCGAGCATCCCTATCTTTGGATGCAACAGACATCCGCCTACCTCAGAAGCCCTCGACTCCGTCTTTTGGATGTAACAGTCACCTTCAAGTGCATCAACGACGACAAGGCGTCTCATCTTCACCCTCGGGAACACTTCGTCAACAGAATGCACCAAGTTCATGTTGGAGGTACGTGAGGGAATGAGAAGCAAACCTTCTCTCCATGCCACTATTTATAGGCCGAGCAGATCAAACCCACGCGCCAAGTGGATGGCTCTCTGAGTTCCGAGCAATGAACTCACATTAAATGGATGAACCGGACGCCTCGACTTCAGCCAAACGGCTATTTAAAGGCGCTCGAGAAGCAAAACAGCTGCATCATTAAAGACGTGTCGGATGCGCCGGCTGGACAGCGCATCACACCCCTTCAAACATCAAGCGCCTCCAACAGATGCGCCCTGAACCGAGCGCATCACAGGGGATACGCCCCTATACGTCCTCATACGCTTAGTGGAACATCAACCGACGTGCCCACTCAGCTGTCCATCGAATGTCACAAACATTAAATGCTGGACTGACAAAGTTGGCAGCACGCCTTCCCAAGTCTGGACGGTGGACAGCTTTTACAGAAAATGAAGCGTCCACAACGTCAGCATCATCATGACTTTGCCCCGACGGCTACTGCCACGTGGCCACCCAACCATCCGCATGCGCCTTAAAAGTCATGCGCCTCAGATCCTTCACTGATCCTAAAGACAGAAGAAGAGTCTCCAGTTGAAGCTTTGCATGCGCCTCAAAGCCATGCGCTCCAGACTGATCTCTGATCCCGAAAGACAGAAGGAAAGTCGCTTGCATGTGCCTCAAAAGCCATGCGCCCAGAACCGCTCGTGACTCCTAAAGGTCACGAGCCAAAGTCTCATCATGCGCCCAATCCAAGGCGCATCCCACCAAATCATCCCCCCATCAGATCCGAGATCTCCGAGCCATGAGTCGACGACACGTGTCCTTTGACTCAACTCATCCAAGATTTCAGCAACGAAAAGATCTTCTCCTCTGCTACGTGCCGGCTCACAACAGCAGCATGAAGAATTCAACCCCTCGAGTAGGGCGCATCATCCATGCGCCTCCATCAGCAGTCTCCACGTGGCGTCCCCACGTACCGGTGTATCCTACATATGCGCGTATGAGCAGCCAACCTGCCCAGCTATAAATAGAGGAATCATCTCCTTCTTCCACACACAGACCTACACATACGGACAATACAGGCAGATATCACCAGAGAGGCAGATACAGACACTCAACGTCTTCCTCCTCTCAGCAAGCTCCAGCACCCAGAGCAATCTACACCTTCAGAGAACCGATAATCGTCGTCAGCCCATCAACGGAGTCAACGCATTACCACTCGCTCCATTGGCACTTAGGACCCAGATTAAACAAAAGTGTACCTAGGACTACATCTAAGTCCTATATTGTAACACTGTTCTGTTTGTATTAAGATTTACAATCAAACGATTTTAATGGCAGACAATCCCAAGTGGCCCTCCCTCTCGCAAATAACGGCTCATTCCGGAACCAAACTCCTGCCAAGTCTATCAGCAGAAATTCTGCTGCCTCGACCTGGAGGTCACCCGGCATCCTAACTCCAAGGAGCTTCCTCTCTACCGAGTCTAGCCAATCATCTGCTACTACTATGCCCTCAGTCCCTGAGAACTCCTTGGGGTTCAGACCCATGAAGTCCTTGATCGTCTCCGCTCTTTGCCGTGTCTCTACAGGTGGTGGGACCACGGTACGTTCCTCAGAACACTCCATGCTCTGGCGGAGAAGGGTGGTCTGCTCCTGATGGATTGTTAGGAACCCCTGGATCAGAGTGAGCAGTTGGTTCCCGTCGAGTGTGACGGAAGCCTGGGTAGGTATAGTGATAGGGGAAGGTGGAAGTATCGGGTCCTGCTGGGACTGTGATGTGGAAGGTGGTGGAGGCATCTGGGTTGGTGGATTTGTGGAGTGGAGAAATGTGGTAGATGGAGGTGGGGGTGTATCAGTCAACTGGTCAGCTGACTGGATATGGAGTGCGCCATTCTCAGGTGTGACGTACTGGGATGAACGAGTAAGCACCATCTAATTACAATAAAAAGGACTTATAAGGACTTGTTAAAGTAAGCAATCATAGACAAGAAAATCTAATTATAATAGCAAGCATGTGATATATTTCCTATGTTGCAACCCTAGTATTCCTCTAGGTGTTCTAAGCGTCATTCCTAATGTTGTCTAATTACCTTAAGTTCCTAATTGCAGGCATGCTTGGTACAATAACGTAACCAAACAATTTAGTCAGGACCTGCATGGGCCACCACTAAAAACATGTCACGACCCGCTACCCAAATTGTTGGGCCGGGCCGAGTCATGTCCAGCCTACGCTTGAGATAAAGCGCAGTAAGCTGTTCTAGAAGTAACAAGATAAGACTAAATGTGCTAACAGTTCTAATAGTAATAAAGAGTCATAAATGCTCCAAACCCAAAAGTTATCTCATAGAATAGTGAGTCCAAGTACAAGTCTGAAATGTAAAACTGGATACAGGTCCAGTTACAAAATACATAGTCTAATACATGAC
>JANAVB010043419.1:18740052-18810052 GCA_029216955.1 Iris pallida
TTCCATTTATTTTTTCTAAAAGATATTTTATATGCAGTTGTACCAAACAACAACCAAGACTGGTTTTGAAAAAAATAAGCAGAAGCAACCATGGTAAAGGGTTGCTTATTGTCACCCGGAAAAGCTTTTTGGTGATGAGACGAACATAGAAATAAAAATTAAAGTTTAATTTTGGAACAACTTTTGAAAGAAAAATCTAAGACCATCTCCAATGGTGATTTCTAAAATTGAGTTCTTATCCTACTTGTCTACTTTAAGGAGATTTCTATCTAGTTGAAAGAGTTTCTACATAGAAATTGTAGACATACAAAAATGCTCTCCAATGGTTCTCCATTTCTATCCTATGTGTCACATAGTAAAAGGACCAATTTAATGGTGTGAGGCCCAATAATAATTGTCATGAGAGATAGAAAATTTTTCATGAGAGTTTCTAAGACCATCTCCAATGGGGGTTTCTATCTTCCCTATTTCTATGGAAGAAATCTATTTTAGAAAAAAATTCTCCCAATGGTGATTTCTATCACCATTTCTATCCTAGGTGGCAATGATGTAGGATAGAAACTTTCTAAGAGGGTTTCTACATGTAGAAACTCTCATATAAATTCTCCTATCTCTCATGACAATTATTATTGGACCCCACACCATTAAATTGGTCCTTTTACTATGTGACACATAGGATAGACATGGAAAACCATTGGAGAGCATTTTTGTATGTCTACAATTTCTATCTAGAAACTCTTCCAACTAGGATAGAAATCTCCTTAAAGTACAATGCCAAGTAGGATAAGAACTCAATTTTAGAAATCACCATTGGAGATGGTCTAAAAGTATAAACCCTCCTAGAAAGTTTCAATCCTACATCATTGCCATCTAGGATAGAAATGGTGATAGAAACCACCATTGGGAGAAATTTTTTCTAAAATGGATTTCTTCCATAGAAATAGGGAAGATAGAAACCCCCATTGGAGATGGTCTAAGAAACCTAAGATATCCCAATTGACGCATGGCAAGAACATTTTAGGATATCATTGGTTGACTGAAACTCACATGAAATTGAAGTCATTTCTCATGTTTTTTTCCGCAATTTTTTTAAATAATAACTAACGAGAAGGGGAAGGAAGAGGGTCGAATTAGGTTCATCGAGTTCCTTGGCCTCATTCACTTTGATTTATTTATTTTTCCGAATAAAAGTCGAGCTCCAAATAAACATAAGAAATCAAGAAACTCATGGAACTTGCAGTAGGCACAATGCATATAACTTCCCAACCACAAGAAGTTCGAAGCAAAACCCTGACTTTCGATGGAAGTCAGAAGTGTACACCAGATTACAGAACTTTTAGCACTAACAAGAACCCATTCTAATCACATAAACATACAACATAGGGTGTCCTTACTGGAAAACAAATTTAAGTGGCATCAGAGAAAATCTAGTGTATAGATAGAACATTCAGTTCCAGATTTGAGATATTGGTATTTTCTAAAACCAGAAAGTAAATCAGGATACAAAACCCTGACTTTCTACGGAAATCAGTGGCTTGGATTTGACCCTGCTAAGGATTTACATGGGAAAACTGCCTGGACGAAGTCCAAGAAGCGCTTCGAGTAGTACCGGGGATGCACTGCGGAGATGGAGAGATGGTCGAACTTGAGAGACTTGTACGCGTGCTCAATTCTCTTGCCCACGTTGTAGTCCTGCAGTATATCGATGATCCCAAGGTAGATCACCACGTCGTACACCTCGTGGAACATCTGGGTTCCGTCGTTTGAAGGGATGTGCTCTGCCCTCGCTGGCATGTTAACTCCGAGTTGGATTTGAAGCCTGGTAAACAATATCCGGTAGAATAAGATATAACGTATCGACAAACTTCCAACTTTGTACACTACTTGCACTCCTGAGGTTAGAAGATGAACCACAGTTTAACACCACCAAAAATAATAATTTGACTGGGGACAATATTTAAATATGGAAAAAGACCAATGTTTTAGCTGTGTTGGACCTTAGAAGCCAGCAGCAGTGGCGGTGGCGAGGAGGGCGACACTAAGAGTCTAAAGTTGAGAGCGTACACTAATAATTTTTTTTTAAATTAATTATTATTATCAAAATTTATAGATATCTTAATTTATTTGAATTTATAAAATTCAGTTCAAAGTTACAGAGAGATCATTCGCATGGTGATGGTGATGTTTATGATGTCAAGATAAGTAATCCTTAGTTTTTTGTTACTTTGATGAATGTGTATTAAAAACAATCTAACTTTCTTTCCAAAAAAATTGTCCTCTTTTAAAATTCTGGACCATATTATGGGAAGCGCTCATGTCGTCGGAGAAACACGCTCCCGTCGTCAGAAAAAAGAGCTCATGTGTCGCTCCTAAGTAAGAACCGCTGAATCACGGTTCTTACAGAGATTCGTTAGCCTCCTAGGAGATTTTGGCTTCTAAGTGTTGGACGGACACGGAAAAATAGTGTGCTACCCGGATCCGTCTGTAACCATGTCCGTATAGTACCATGTAGTTGAATGCATATTTTACCTATCCAGACGTGTACATATTTGTGCAACAACAGTGTTTCAGAAAAGAATTCAAATCACAAGTGCAAAAGTTAGTAGTTCGATCTCTGACACGGGGAGCACAACGATTATTGTCACACATGCAAGGGTTGAAAGAGTATGGAAACTCACCTGGCACCAGGAAGTAGAAGATCCACTTCTTCATCACCAGCAGCTGATGCTCTCAAGCGGCTACCTCTTATATGAGGGCCAACGACAACACTGTTCTTGTCGCTTCCCCGAGGAATCAATACAAGGCCTTGTGGGAAGTTAGAAATCTCATCCTCTTGGACATCTGTAATCCGACAGGCACTAAAGCAATAAATTACTTTATTCTGTTTAATGAATTTAATATTATGAAGTGGGCAAATTTCTTAACCTACGTTGCAGTTGCAACGATACAACAGAATGTAGACACGGGGACACAGACAGATCTTGTGTTGGTGTGTCAGTGCCACATAAGACTATAACACAAGACTGGCATGTTTACCCCTTCTAACCATCAGAAGCATAATCAAATAACTTTGCGCAGAATAGGTTCAAGTAAGATGAACCGGTTTATGCAAGAAACTTACATTTTCTTGTGAATCTCAATTACATGAAAAGTGAATTGATTTGACTTCAATGAAGTATTACATATATTAAGCGGCATAAAGTATGAAGATTAAAAAAAAATACTGATCTCTTCTGGTACTAAAAATAGCAAGCTGGCTTAGGCACTTGCACAAACATGTGTACTCCCCAATAATGGATATCCGAAGATAAAAGAACTGATATTTCAGATATTCCTGACACCTGGTATATTATGACTGATTCACTTCAAAAAATCTGTTTCAATGTGGCTTTCTAACGCCTTACGGATGACAAAATATCTTGATAGAAATTTTTATCGTCTTCCTTTATTAGAATTTGTCTTCGTCCATAAGAATTTCCAATGGAATAAACCCAAGAAATCAGACAACTCCTCAGAGAAAACTCTTAACCGCAAAGACAAGAATTTGCGTGGTTCGGCCAAGATGCCTACTTCCACGGAAGAGGGTGATTCAGTTCCACTATGAAGAAGAAAAGAAATTACAATGATTCTCTCAACGCTTCTCTCCTTGCTCTCAAGAACTCTCT
This sequence comes from Iris pallida, assembly GCA_029216955.1. Lineage (NCBI taxonomy): Eukaryota > Viridiplantae > Streptophyta > Magnoliopsida > Asparagales > Iridaceae > Iris > Iris pallida. The sequence goes on from JANAVB010043419.1 coordinate 18,743,718, forward strand.
ACCACAAAGATAAAGAAGAAACAAAAATCTCTCAAACTTTTGTGTTGAACTTATTCAACAACTTTAGCTCTCTTGTGTTGAACTTATTCAACAACTTTTATTGAGCACAATGAGATCCCAAACTCTTGTGTTGAACTTATTCAAAAACTTACATTGAGCACAATGAGGTATCTTGTGGAGAACCTTTAGGCCCCTTTATATAGCATGTCACGTGTCTATATATGGAAACCCAATCCTATGTAGACTTATATATTGGAAATTTATATATGAAAATCTAATCCTATGTAGGCTTATATATTGGAAATCTATATAAGAAAATCCAATCCTATGTAGACTTATATAATGGAAACCTATATATGGAAATCCAATATATGGGAAGTCCAATATATGGAACAAGTCAAAAATGAATGGTCATGGTCCTGTGCCTATTTTTGGACATTTTTCTTCAATTTTGGAGGGTACTCTTTGGTCGCATGAACATAATCTTTGTAACCCAAAAAAAAAGAAAAAAAAAAAGAAAACTATCATTCAAGGTATATATTGTTACTGTTTTCACAAATTCCTCTCGCCAATAGATCCTTTAGTGCCAAAATAGAGGGCTTATACCTGGTTGAGGACAACCAGTTTAAAACTCCAGGCAACTTCCCAATGAAGCCTTCTCAACTATGTTGCAGAAATAAGATACAATCCCAGGCTCAGAGCCCCTCACAGGTACTTGTGTTAATCAATAAAGAATAACATAATGCCAGCTTAAAGCATGAACTCTCTTTTTCAACACTAAAACTTTAGATTATGGATCTAAAACCTTGAGACGAAGTTTGGAGAGAGGAGTAACTTATGGGCACAAAACATGCAAGGATGAGAAAGGAATAGCAAATACCTTCCCCTGAAAGGACTCTCAGACCATCTGCTGATGCTGTCAAACTTCTATGGAAAGATCCACCTGTATGCAGAATTTGGGGAGCTCGATAATGGACACCTAACAAAAGGCTATAATCCATTATATGATGTTTTTCCAAAAATTTACTATCAATCTCAATCTGCCTGCGAAAATATAATAATAGTCATGAAGTATCCCAAGAAATACAAAACATGCAAGAAAATAAGATTTGAAATGACGTGATGAATTTCAAAATTTAGATAATAACATAACGAGAAGAAAGCCTTTATTGCCAAACTTTTTTAGGTTGGCTACATCAATCCTTTCTTTCACTATAGCGGGCCATCTCAATAACACTAGCAAAATACCCAACGAGTCCATGATTGTTCGATCTAACCCTAGTTCTAGAAAATCCTACCACGATCCTATCACTCCTACGCAGTGTATTTGTCAGTCTCCACTTACTAACAAATAGAAGAAAAACTCTTATAACTGATCACACCAAGGCAAATTATAGGGAATGATCACGTCTGAGTTCAAACTAAAAAACAAAGCCTTTACACAAATTTTTTGAGATCAGCTGTTTGAATCCACTTCTTCCATTTTAGTTCTGTCAAGGGGCATGTCCTCAAAATTAATGGGAAACAAACAAAGATACATAAGATTTTTTTAGAATAAATAATACATGTCATTTCATAGATGGCGATATTGAGAATGATGTCATGCATAAAATCAAAACATCATTGTTGAAATGAAGGAGTGTTTCTGAAGTATTTTGTGATAGCAAGACACCTCTGAGGTTGAAAGAAAATTATACAAGACTACTCTAAGACGAGACATGCTTTATGTATCATATTATTAGGAAATTATAACAAGTCCATAAAGTTAGTGTAGTCGAAATAAGAATGCTAAGATACATGAGTGAAAATACATTAAAAGATAAGTAATGAGTGTATCCATGGAAAGTTAGAGGTGACATCAATTGAGGACAAGATGAGAGAAAATCGATTTGAGTGGTTTGGACATGTGCAACGCATACGAATAGATACTCCAGTAAGAAGGATCGATAAAACAATAGTTTATGGAGCCGCTAGGACTAGAGGTAGGCCCAGATGAACATGCTTTGAAGTGTCAAAGAAGATATGCACAGGGCCGACACTGAGCTGATGGAGGGCCGAGGCAAAACTTTCAAAATGGGTCTCCCATACATAATGTAAAACAAAAGTGTAAATAAAATAAAAATTGCTGTAGTCAAGATTTGAACCAAGGACCTCTTTGTTGAGAACTAATAAGGGACTTTAGTCCCACATTGGAAAATGTAGTATGAAGAGGAGCTAGACTCCCTATAAATAGTAGTAACCAATCAATAAAATACACAACAATTATTCTCTATATGGTATCAAAGCCATAACCACAAATTTTTTTTCCCTCCCCCCCCCCCCTTTCCCCACCGGCAGTACCCCTTCCCCCCCCCCCCTGCAGTCCCCCCCTTCCCCCCCCACCCCCCGACGCCCCCCCCGACAGTCCCCCCCCCCCCCGACGCCCCACCCGGCAGTCCCCCCCCGACGCCCTGCCGCCCCCCCCCCCCCCCCCGACGCCCCCCCACCTTTTTTTTTCTTTTCGAAAAAAAAAAATCCTAATTTTGAGAGAGATTATGTGGGTGATTTTTCGACGACGGATCGCTGTCAAATGCTTTATTTGCACCTTCTGTTCCTAGATTACGCCATCCGGAATTACAAATGCTTTATTTGTTTTTCGTTCTCGATCTGCAAATTAGGATCTATATGCGCGCGCCGGTGTTGGCCACGTTGACCGCGCAGTCGTAAGGTCTCCGTTGAAGACTTTACGTACAGACGACGACGACGGCGCCATCGACGCCGACGAAGACGACGACAAAGACGAAGCCGACGTAGACGACGACGACGACGATTCACCGTTGAAGACGCCATGGATTCGATCAGTGGTAAACTGACAGCAGATGAGAGAAAGGCCTTGGTTGATGATATTTTATCAAAGAGATTAACCGAGGCGACCCCACGTGTGATCCATACTGATGTGGATCCGTCACCCTACAAAATGGGGAAGCTGGACAAGTTGGAGACGAAGTTGGACGGCACGTCCAATTACTTGAAATGGTCACGGCAGGCCATGCGGACGCTGAAGGGACGTGGCTTGGTTGGCTACGTCAATGGCCAAACCAAGGCGCCAGATGATCCCTCCTTAAAGGAGTTTGCTGTTTGGAAAATTGTCAACAATGTTGTGGCTGAATGGTTGACCGCCTCCTTGACCGACCAGGTGTCGGGCAATGTAGAGGCGATGGAGGCTGCTGCTGATATATGACGGACTTTGAAGGATATGTACTCCGGCTCGGACAATCCTATGCGGGTCTTCCAACTGCAGGATGAACTTGATAGGGTGGCCCAGGACGACCGCACCATCTCTGAGTATGCAGCACTGTTGAAGAAGTTCTGGTCTGATCTGGATCACTATGATCCTCTTGGGATGGAAGATGCCCAAGTCGAACCCGCATTTGAGAAACATTTCCAAAAGTTCTTGGATTATATTTTGCGTCAACGGATGATGAAGTTCTTGAAGGGTCTTAATCCTGTATTTGAGAATAGAAGGAATGTACTCCTGGCACAGCCCATGCTTCCCACCTTAGAAGAAGCCATAGCTGCCATGGCACAAGAAGAGGCTCGCTTGAAGTTGATGCCCAACAAGGGCTCTTTCCAGAGGGAGCAAGCCACTGTTGACAAGTCTTCCCTTGCCGTCTTCAATCAGCCTCCCCCTGTGGCCGGTGTTTGCCACAACTGTGGTGACTCAGGACATTACATCAGATTTTGTCCCAAATCCTGCACAGTCAGTCGAGTGATCGTGGACGGGGCCGTGGAGGACGTCGTGGTGGTAGAGGCGGTTATGCTGGTAGACGGAGAAATTATTCTGGAGGACACAAAGCTAATCTGGCGGAAGAAGGGGGCGACCATCACCTGGCTGAGTTAACCCCTCTTGAGAAGGAGTTCCTCGCGAAGTTACGCGGCACGAAGCTGGGTTCGGACGGCAGTAATGGGACGTCATCTACCTCGGGGGACCACATCACTTACTTTGCCCAAAATGGCACAGGTATACCTGCACGTGCTTTTGCAGCAGCTGTCCACCAACCAGGTTGGATTATGGACTCAGGGGCATCTCGCCATGTCGCGGGATCCCGCGGTGAGTTCCAGGACTATACTCATCTACCGACGCCGGAGAGCATTCAGACTGCTGATGGTAACTCCAGCCCTGTCATGGGTAAAGGCACTGTCGCATGCACCCCTTCTCTCACTCTCACCAATGTCTTACATGCTCCGTCTTTTCCTGTCAATCTTCTTTCTATTAGTGCCATTATCCTTGATCTTAACTGTACTGTTTCCTTTGACATTCCTACGATGACTTTTCAGGAGAAGGGGACAGGACGACGACTAGGGACTGGCACATGCATAAGGGGCTGTGGTACTTGGACAGGACTGGACTGGACAAAGCTTTGGCATCTCTGGTAGCAGACACCACCAGAAGATTCACGGCGCAGTGTCGAAGATGACTTGCTACTCCACCACCGGCGTGTCGATCATTCTTCTTTTAAAATTATTAGTCGAATGTATCTGTCCTTATACCAAAGGGCTAATAAAGAGAAGTTATTTTGTCATGCTTATGAGTTGGGTAAACATACCAGAAGCACGTATGTGAGTTCAGGTAGTAGGAGTTCGGCTGCTTTTGATATGATACATTCAGACGTATGGGACCCTTGTCCTACAACCGGTATTAACGGTTTTCGATGATTCGTCACTTTTATTGATTGTTATACTCGCGTGACATGGGCATGGTTTAAAGTATCGGTCGATACCGATCCGATACGGCCGATACCGATACGGTTTGGCACGTTCCGATCCGATACCGACCGATACCAAATATTGACCGATACCGACATTGGGGGTCTTTTTTCCGGTTAATTCGGCAAAGAAAATTAAACAAAAAAGACAAATCAACAAGGGTTTAAAGCATAACAAGGTTGTAGAAGCATGTAAAAGAAGAAAATCACATCTTCACATCTATTGTATGTAAACCAATCGGTAAGGGTGACTACTATTTCATTTAATTTCAAAACTACTAAGAAATAACACTGAAAATACTTCAAATTATGCCTAAATGTATAAAATATATGTTTTTAAATGTAAATAATTTATTAATAATTATTTGTTTTCCGATACCAAAGTCCGATACTTCGATACAATACCGCCGATACTACCGATATCGCCGATACCAATACTCATAGGAATAGTCCGATACTGATTCCGATACCGATATTGTGAACCTTGGACATGGGTGTACCTTATGAAGAATAAAAGTGACATTTTTGAGGCGTTTCGAGACTTTCATCGCCGGGTAGAAACTCAATATGGCACTAAAATTAAGTGCTTACGGTCTGACAATGGGACGAAATATACAAATAGGAAGGTTGCTGAGTATTTATCCACTCATTGCATACTACACCAAACTTCCTGTGCCTATACACCGACACAAAATGGTGTGGCCGAACGGAAGAACAGACACCTGCTGGAGGTCGCACGGACGATGATGCTGGCTATGAATATTCCAAAACACTTATGGGGGCAGGCGGTGTTAGCGGCATCTTATCTCATCAACCGAATGCCATCTCAGGTATTGGACTGGAAGACACCGCTGGAGATGCTTACTGGTGCAACCACGTACACTGTTCCACCGAAAGTATTTGGGTGTGTATGTTTTGTCCAAGATAATAGGCCAGGAGTTGGAAAACTGGATCCTAGAGCGGTTAAATGTGTCTTTGTCGGGTACACGGTAACTCAGAAGGGATACGCATGTTGGAGCCCAGTTGAGCGGAAAATGTTTGTAAGCATGGACGTTACATTCAGAGAACTGGAACCATATTATAGTTCGGATGACGGTTCGACGTTTGGTGACACACCTAACATAGAGGGTGTTAGATGTGAGGGGGAGAAATTACGCCCATCTGTGGTAGTCAGATCGATCACATGCCCGGTCGTAGAAAACTGGACGACAGGAGGAGAAAGCAGTGACTCCGATACAGAAGATGAAGAAGATACATATGGGGAGCAGCAGACAATGGAAAAGGAGCTCCAAGTCTACAGAAGGAGACAGCAGAAGTCTAGTACTATGCCTGTACCGTGTCCTGTGCCTATTGTACCAAGTCCCTCGTCTACTCCTGCTCCAACTCTTGAAGATGTTGCCCCCGCACTAAATCAATCTGATTCTGATGCGGATCTCTCTGACTCTGATGGTATGATCTCTCCACCACCTATTGCTCCCTTAAGGAGATCTTCTCGCATCAATACGGGTAAGGCTCCTAGTCGTTTTGATGATTAAGAACATGATATTGCCAACTACCTGTCTTATTCTAACATTTTTTCGAATTATCGAGCCTTCATTGCATCATTAGACTCTACTTCGTTGCCCAAGTATTGGCAGGAAGCAAAGAAAGATCCAAGGTGGAAAGCTGCAATGATGGAAGAACTTGGGGCACTGGAGAAAAATAAGACGTAGGAGCTGGTTCCATTACCCAAAGGAAAGAAAACTGTGGGATGCAAATGGGTATACACAGTAAAGGAGACGTCAGAAGGAAAGGTGGAACGATACATGGCGAGGTTGGTTGCAAAAGGATACACACAATCATATGGCATCGACTATGATGAGACGTTTGCTCCAGTAGCGAAAATGAGCACCGTAAGAACTCTGGTCTCCATTGCAGCAAACTATGGGTGGAAGCTATACCAGTTAGATGTGAAGAATGCCTTTCTTCATGGGGACCTACAAGAAGAAGTGTACATGGAACTCCCGCCAGGGTGCTACGCTACAGAATCAGACGGAGGGACGTCACATGGAAAAGTGTGCAAACTAAAGAAGTCGCTATATGGACTCAAGCAATCTCCTCGAGCCTGGTTTGACAGATTCAGAAAGGCTATTACAGGCATGGGATACCATCAAGCAAATGCAGATCATACGGTCTTTCTTCAGCATGCAAGAGGCCACATCACTATACTTGCTGTATACGTGGATGATATAGTAATCACAGGTAATGATGAAGTCGAGATCGCTAAGCTGAAGTCAAAACTCGCGAAGGAGTTTGAGGTGAAGGATTTAGGAGCAATGAGGTACTTTCTAGGTATTGAGGTGTGTGAAGGTGAACAAGGAATTGTTCTCTCACAGAGAAAATACGCACTAGATCTGCTGAAGGAGACAGGGATGCTGGGATGCAAAGCAGCAGTCACTCCAATTGACCAAAAGTGCAAGTTGGGAGCAGAAACAGGAGAGTCAGTTGATCATGAAAGATATCAACGACTTGTAGGGAGATTGATTTATCTGGGACATACTCGTCCTGATATCTCATTTGCGGTGAGTGTAGTAAGTTGCTACATGCATGATCCAAGAACGGATCATATGGATGCAGTGTTTCAGATCTTGAGATATCTGAAAGGAACGCTGGGGAAAGGGCTATGGTTCAAGAAGAATAGAAGTATAGAAGTTGAGGGATACTGTGATGCAGACTGGGCGAGCTGTATAGACGATAGAAGGTCTACCACGGAATATTGTGTCTTTGTAGGAGGAAACTTGGTCTCATGGAGAAGCAAGAAACAGTCAGTGGTAGCACGGTCTACAGCTGAAGCAGAATACAGAGCAATGGCTTTGGGAGTGTCGGAGTTGCTGTGGGTGAAAGCGTTGCTGACAGAGTTGAAGCTGGACAAGGGAGCACCGTTACGTCGTCTGAGCGATAGTCAAGCTGCAATAAGTATTGCTAACAATCCAGTTCAGCACGACAGAACGAAGCACATCGAGATCGATCGATTCTTCATCAAAGAGAAGCTGGAACAAGGGATACTGAAGATTGATCATGTTCGCTCAGAAGAACAAGTGGCAGACTGTCTGACTAAGGGTCTTAGTTCATTAAGTCTGTCGAAGCTATGTAACAAGATGGGAATGATTAATATCTATCGCCCATCTTGAGGGGGAATGTTGAGAACTAATAAGGGACTTTAGTCCCACATTGGAAAATGTAGTATGAAGAGGAGCTAGACTCCCTATAAATAGTGGAGTAACCAATCAATAAAATACACAACAATTATTCTCTACACTCTTAAATATAAGTCTAGCATTATAACCACTACACCACAATGGTTTTTTTTTAAAAACAGTACATGATATGTACTAGTTCTATTGTAGATAGTTCTATGTTATTGTCCCCTTTCGTCAGGGGGCCCTGGGCCGTCGCCCGGCCTGCCTTGGGCCAGGGCCCCCCTTGGATATGCATTTTATTAGCATCTTAGTGGACATGGGATGCAAACAACCGACTCCACAAATTTGGGATAAAGACTTTGTTGTTGTTGTTGTTGTTGTAATAATACATATGCCAAGACCTACACAGTAATTGTTAGTTTATTGTTGATGAAGTTCTGAAAAACTTCAGGGATACCAATGAGGTATTTATTTGGATAAAATGTTCATAAATATTGCAATATTTCAAGAAAATGGAAATCCCCCCTTCAACACACACAAGTAACAAAGGCGCACACAGAAAAAGGTATAAGAAACATGTGTATACACCGTGAACAGAATAAGAACGTAAAATACAAAAGATAAATAATTATTATTCGGTATTGGGAGCCATCTACTGAAATGAGAAACATATACAGAATCTAAAGAATAACTAGAACTATTACCAAATGCAGAAGAAAAAATTTGTTCAACTAAATTCAATGCTAGCACCAACATTTTTTTGAGGTGTCCTTTCTACGGCTTGGCACCAACATCTTACTTCATGTATTTTTCAAGCTTTTGAAAGTCTTAGACTCTTAGCTGCTATGTTGCCACAAACACCAATACAATGAAACATGAATGGGCACACACGGAGACAAAATCGGATCTGGTGTGTCCTAGTGTATTGTGTAGTGTCTTTGTGTGTATTGTTTTGGACACCGACACACACATGACCCTGAACTTGGAGTGTCCTTCCATCCTAGCTTATCATGAGTGACTTTCAGATTAAATTTCTAGCAGACTAGCAGTTAAATCTGATATATGAGGGTTGAAACTACTTTCTTTCACTATCACATGGTTTCTATCATAGTTTGCAGTATCGGCCGCCGATACCGATACGGACGATACCGATACGGTTTGGCATGTGCTGATCCGGTACTGACCGTTATCGATATTGACCGATACCGACGTTGGAGGCCTCTTTCCCAGTCAATTCGGCAAGAAAATTGAACGAAAAAGGCCAATCAACAAGGATGTAAAAGCATATAAGGGTTGTAAAAGGATGTAAATGAAGAAAACTTATTTATCTCATGTAAACCAATCAACAAGGGTGACTATTATTTCATTCAAATTCAAAACTACTATGAAACAACACATAAAATACTTAAAACTATGTCAAATGTATAAAATAGTTTTTCTAAATTTTTAATAACTTAATTAATAATTATTGCTTTCCAATACCAAAAAATCCGATACTCCTGATCCAAAACCGTTGATACTAACGATAATGCCGATCCTGATACTCATAGGAAGGGTCTGACACCAATTTCGATACCGATTCTACGAACCTTGGTTTCTATGTTATACAAAATATAATTAATGTCAAACCTGACACTTATTTCTGTGCTAGTTTAAGTGGTAAGTTTATTTCTATAAATGAGCACTGATGTTAACATGATTCTTTAAACAGCTTTTATCTATCTTAATGCATAACATAGTTAATTTTGTGAAGACTCTTTTCTCAGTGGCATAAATTCATCCTGCGTTTCTTTAAAGGTCATTAACGAACAAGTCCCAATTACAAAGGAGAATACCCTGGTAACACGATGATAAAAACAAGAATATAAAGTCCAAGAAAACTAGAGATGATAGATCTGCCACAAATCACATGCTTGTCGAAGCTATCAAAGTCTTTAACTAGACGCACGTCAACATCTTGCAAAATCCTTCATCGAGAAAAAAAAAAAAAAACCTTCTAGAGGTCCTAGGAAAGAAAAGGTCATTAAAGAGAAGAGAAGACAAAGCAGGCGTCAATGATACCCACTTGTTACTTTAGTGTTTGATGTCGCCACTCCCTATGCATCAAATCCTGTCCCTCGTCGAGTCTCTACATTGCTTCAACTTTTGATGTGGTACATCCACATTCATCAAACTCAAGATATACCAAGCCTCGCATTCAAGCCAAAGAGGTAATTCGGCACCCTATCGATCACCAATAGCCATTAATCGTTATTTTAGTGTTTGATGTGGCTATCCCTATGCAACCCCCAATTGTGTATTGAGTCATTGCTTGAACTTTTGATATGGAACATATGCATTAATCAAACCCTAACACATACCAAGCCCCAAGTGTTGAAAAAATAACAAGTAAACCCGTGGCCAAGCCCAAAAACAATCCAAAGAGGTGAACCGGCACACTACTATCACAAATCTCTTGGGATCCCTACCACGGATATATTTGAACATCTCACCATCATGATGTCGTCTCCACTGATTTGTCACCTCCCAGGGATGTGGTCACTCACCAATTCATCACCCTTCCAACCCCCTTGTCGGATAATAGCAAGGGCAACGCCCTTTGTGATCTAATTGTCAAAGTCCCTTGTCGACCATTCACCCGGACTCCCTTTTGGACCCGTTCTATGGATTTATTTGAATATCTCGTTGTCTTGACGTGGTATCAACCAAATTGTTACCCCGGACTGATGTGGTCCCTCACCAATTCATCACCCTTTCGCCCTTAGTCAAATAATCATCACAGCCCATTGTCAGCTATTCTTCTTTGGCATCCATAGCATTTGACATCCATTCCTCATACATCTTACGATGAGTTTGGGGTTGCTTTTGCTTATTTGTTTGAAAAACAATCCCAAAAGTTGTATGGTAACAAATGCTTATCCCCAAAAATTTTTTTTGAAACATTAGCTTAATTTTGGGGTAGCTTTTGAAACCAGGTGGGAGCCTGCTGTTAAAAGGTGATTTTGATGTTGCTTCTTTGAAAAGCAGCAGCAATCCCAAACAAGGCGTTAGTACTTCAGTTCTTTCAAAGCAAAATAGGTAAACCCAAACTAAACACCATTGGCTCCAACCAATTTCTCCAACCTCTTTTCCCAGATGGAAAATCAGGTACAAATAAGAAAGCAAAAAAGAACAGACAATCCTCCTTGGTCGCCCTCTTCATCTTTATTGACAAAGATGATGCCGACGGCTAAAACCGATAGGCATGGCTATATTTTGGTCAAAAGTGGTCTGACTAGCTCCAAAGTCCAAACAATGGAGAGCCGACATCGGCGGAGTCCGCAAGAACATCGACCCAAGTCGAGCAAAAACCTTGTTAGCACAACGGAGGCATCGAGCTGCGCAATGGCCCCCAAGAAAGCGTCCAATTTGCCCTCTACTCGTTGCCAGCACATTGTCGTTGCATTGACGATACCATCTGCCAGTTTGACTGTTTTTGAATTGCACTTTGGTATGTTAAAAATAACGAAAAAAAAGTTTAACCAATTCTATCAAACACAGAACTAACGTAGTTCAAAAGTTGCATGAAAAAATGGATTCTCAAATTGAAAGTTTTAGAAATTTTATGTCCAGGGTCAGTCTCTCCCTACTGTTAAAAGGTCGTGAAAGGGTATCCGAACTTCAGTTCCTCTCTGTTTATATTCCAGCAACTACATAAACACTTAAATAATTAATTGCACAGGCAATCATGTAAATAGGCCAATTCCAATGTTCCTCATAAAAATCTCTTTATCAAGGAATATTATGCATGATATACTGCATACTAAACTACTAGTGAACTTAAACGAAGAGGGTAAATATTTTTGTAGTGTGTTCGACTTATCAATCATGCAAAATTTCTTTAAATATAAAGAATAAGCAAATGCAATCAGTTAATAGGGACAGTCCTTACTTCAATAAAGCACCCCTCCAGGAGGGTTCCAAATAAAAATCATAGTTTAGATCCAAATCTTTAAGGGTTGTGTTTTCATCTATTTCAACATGTTTTGAAGAACGGCCCTGGGATGATCCTTTGAAGTCGAATCTTCTATGAATCCTCAATTCTGTGCAAAATATGTTTCCCATCACTGCAAATCGGAACTGCAATAGAGAAAGAACATGAGCCTATATTTATTTTGAAGAGTCCATATAAGTTCCCAAAATAAAGGTAAAAGACAGGTTTAAGAATAGTAGAAAGAATACTAAGTAGCGCCTTTACTTGATAAAAATTCACTTTAGAACCAAGCCACGGTGCAGTCCGGCTATTATTACCTTTTGACCACTAGAGGGTATCACTCTGTGGAGACCGAAAAATTTCGTTATGAGTGTATTCTCATACGTACGCACATGATGGTGATAATATGGAAGCATCCTCAATAGAACCTATACATTTAAACAGTGTCAGTTACTATACTATTCCATGTACGGAAATATTGATGAAATCAAATTTCAAGAAGATGTTGAGAGCCATATCCTATACAAGATACTAGATTAGCAGAATTCACTGATTGCCTGAAGTGCAAGAGGATAAATGAAAGAGCTGCAACCAAGCACGGCACTTTGTAAAACTTTGTTAACAATATTTGCACAAAAGTGAGCAAATTTTGAGGTAATCAAAATATGTGAGATTAACCTTTATTTTGGAATAATATAAGAGGCAAAAACACCAGAAGACTGCTATTCATTAAGTATCAGCACATGATCAACACATAACGATAAACAGATTATGGTTGTTAGTTAGCTTATGGTGCGCTGCAAACATGAATAAATTCTTTATGTATGTTTATTAGGCCTGTCAATGGTAACCGATAACCCGATCCGATATTTGAGTAAGAAATCGGGTTTGGATGTAAAATTTGAAACCCGAATGAGTTTCATGTTGGGTTCGGGTACATGTGAAACCCGAAAAAAAAAATCGGGTCTGATTTGGGCATCATAAATGTATAAATTTTATATTTATACACAAACAAAAGTTGTTTGTGGTCTGGTGGCAAAAAGTATGGATGTTGTGACACAGATAGAGGTTTGAATCCCCTTGCCTACATTACTTTTGCGTTATTATTTTTCTACACTTTCAGTTCTAACCGGATCCGGATTCGAAAACCTAAACCCGAATTCAAATTGGGTTGGGTTTCGGGATGCAGATTTAGAACCTGAAAGACTTATCTGGTCGGGTTCAGATTTTACATAAATGCAACCCAAATCCGAACCCGACCCGTTGGCAGTCCTAATGTATATTATGCATGTTTATGTATATTTAGTTCAATATGTATACTATGTATATTCATATATTTATGTATGTTTGAGTTTATGTTTGTAATAAATGCTCCCTGCTATAGAAGTTGAGAAATTCCTACTAAAGGAGATATCACTATTGTAATGATATGAAATAGAACTGTAGAAAGCGTGTCTTTCGAAATATTCATATTAGCTTGACATCAATAATAATAATAATAATAATAATAATAATAATAATAATAATGTGTACAATTTTCGTTATTGTCTTCATCCTCTGAAATGAAGAATAGGTGCAAATGGACGAATAAACAGCTGTCACATTGCAACCGAAGGCAGCCAAAACATCTAAAGCATTTCATTTTGCACATTCATCATATATCTGGAAGACGTGTAAAAAAGAGTTGATGTCTTAAGAAACAAAGCAAGCACCTGTACTTCAGATTTGCGGAGGGTCTTAATCATGAACCGATCATCTTGAGAGAGGAAAAAAACACTACCACTCTTCCCTGGAGAAGAAAGCTCTCTCAGTGCAGAACTCCCACATATGGACATCATGTAATCTGCAGCATCAATCCTGAACAAGTCCCTCAGATTCCTGCATTCAGTAATTGTAGTGAATGTATGGATATCATAACTTCTCTAAGGGTTTGTTTGGTTATTCCAACTTTTGTTAGAGTTCATGGAATTGTGATTCCAACAATTGTTGTTTAGTTGGAGAATAGGAATTCGAGGAATTAGAACGTTATTATTTGGTTGAACATGTTGAGAACTAATAAGGGATTTAGTCCCACATTGGAAAATGTAGTATGAAGAGGAGCTAGACTCCCTATAAGTAGTGGAGTAGCCAATCAATAAAATACAACAACAATTATTCTCTACATGGTATTAGAGCCATAACCACAAAAAAAAAAAAATCCACCCCTTCCCCAACCCGGCAACCCCCCCCCCCCCCCCGACGCCCCCCCCCCCTCCCTGCCCCCCCCCCCCCCCCCCCCCCCCCGCAAATTAGGATCTACATGCGCACGCCGGTGTTGGCCACGTTAAACGCGCATTCGTAAGGTCTCTGTTGAAGACTTTACATAAAGACGACGACGACGAAGCCGACGAAGACGACGACGACGACGAAGCCGACGAAGCCGCCGACGACGAATCACAGTTGAAGACGCCATGGATTCGATCAGTGGTAAACTGACTGCAGAAGAGATGAAGGCCTTGGTTGATGATATTTTATCAAAGGGATTAACCGAGACAACCCCACGTGTGATCCATACTGATGTGGATCCGTCACCCTACAAAATGGGAAAGCTGGACAAGCTGGAGACGAAGTTGGAGGGCACGTCCAACTACTTGAAATGGTCACGGCAGACAATGCGGACGCTGAAGGGACGAGGCTTAGTTGGCTACGTCAATGGTCAAACCAAGGCGCCAGATGATCCCTCCTCAAAGGAGTTTGCTATTTGGGAAATTGTCAACAATGTTGTGGCTGGATGGTTGACAGCCTCCTTGACCGACCAGGTGTCGGGCAATGTCGAGGCGATGGAGGCTGCTGTTGATATATGGCGGACTTTGAAGGATATGTACTCAGGCTCAGGCAATCCTATGCGGGTCTTCCAACTGCAGGATGAACTTGATATGGTGGCCCAGGACGACCGTACCATCTCTGAGTATGCACCACTGTTGAAGAAGTACTGGTCTGATCTAGATCACTATGATCCTCTTGGGATGGAAGATGCACAAGTCGAACCAGCATTTGCAAAACATTTCCAAAAGTTCTTGGATTATATTTTGCGACAACGGATGATGAAGTTCTTGAAGGGTCTTAATCCTGTGTTTGAGCATAGAAGGAATGTCCTCCTCGCACAGCCCATGCTTCCAACCTTAGAAGAAGCCATAGCTGCCATGGCACAAGAAGAGGCTCGATTGAAGTTGATGCCCAACAAGGGCTATTTTCAGGGGGAGCAAGCCGCTGTTGACAAGTCTGCCCTTGCCGCCTTCAATCAGCCTCCCTCTGTGGCCGGTGTTTGCCACAACTGTGGTGACTCGGGGCATTACATCAGATTTTGTCCAAAACTCCTGCAAAGTCCGTCGAGTGATCGTGGACGGGGCCGCGGAGGACGTCGAGGTGGTCGAGACGGTTATGCTGGTAGAAGGGAAAATTATTCTGGAGGGCACAAAGCTAATCTGGCGGAGGAAGGGGGAAAAAATCACCTGGCTAAGTTAACCCCTCTTGAGAAGGAGTTCCTCGCGAAGTTATGCAGCACGAAGCTGGGTTCGGACGGCAGTCATGGGGTGTCATCTACCTCGGGAGATCACACCACTTGCTTTGTCCAAACCAGCACAGGTATTCATGCGCGTGCTCTTGCAGCAGCTGTCTACCAACCAGGTTGGATTATGGACTCTGGGGCATCTCGCAATGTCACGGGGTCTCGCGGTGAGTTCCAGGACTATACTCACCTACCGACGCCGGAGAGCATTCAGACTGCTGATGGTAACTCCAGCCCTGTCATGGGTAAAGGCACTGTCGCATGCACCCCTTCTCTGACTCTCACCAATGTCTTACATGCTCCGTCTTTTCCTGTCAATCTTCTTTCTATTAGTGCCATTATTCTTGATCTTAACCGTACTGTTTTCTTTGACATTCCTATGGTGACTTTTCAGGAGAAGGGGACAGGACGACGACTAGGGACTGTCACATGGCATTAGGGGCTGTGGTACTTGGACAGGACTGGACTGGACAAAGCATTGACATCTCTGGTAGCAGAAACACCACCGGAAGATTCACGGCGCAGTGTAGAAGATGAATTGCTACTCCACCACCAGCGTGTCGGTCATTCTTCTTTTAAAATTATTAGTCGCATGTATCCGTCCTTATACCAAAGGGCTAATAAAGAGAAGTTATTTTGTAATGCATGTGAGTTGGGTAAACATACCAGAAGCACGTATGTGAGTTCAGGAAGTAGAAGTTCAGCTGCATTTGATATGATACATTCGGACGTATGGGGCCCTTGTCCTACAACCGGTATTAACGGTTTTCGATGGTTCGTCACTTTTATTGATTGTTATACTCGCGTGACATGGGTCTACCTTATGAAGAATAAAAGTGATGTCTTTGAGGCGTTTCGAGACTTTCATCGCCGAGTAGAAACACAATATGGCACTAAAATTAAGTGCTTACGGTCTGACAATGGGACGGAGTATACAAATAAGAAGGTTGCTGAGTATTTATCCACTCATGGAATACTACACCAAACTTCTTGTGCCTATACACCGGCACAAAATGGTGTGGCCGAACGGAAGAACAGACACCTGCTGGAGGTCGCACGGACGATTATGCTGGCTATGAATGTTCCGAAATACTTATGGGGGCAGGCAGTGTTAACGGCATCTTATCTCATCAACAGAATGCCATCTCAGGTATTGGGCTGGAAGACACCGTTGGAGATGCTTACTGGTACAACCACGTACACTGTTCCACCGAAAGTATTTGGGTGTGTATGTTTTGTCCAAGATAATAGGCCAGGAGTTGACAAACTGGATCCTAGAGCGGTTAAATGTGTCTTTGTCGGGTACACGGCAACTCAGAAGGGATATGCATGTTGGACCCAATTGAGCGGAAGATATTTGTAAGCATGGACGTTACATTCAGAGAACTGGAACCATATTATGGTTCGGATGACGGTTCAGCGTTTGGTGACACACCTAACACAGAGGGTGTTAGATGTGAGGGAGAGAAAATAAGCCCATCTGTGGTGGTCGGATCGGTCCCATGCCCGGTCGTGGAAAACTGGACGACAGGAGGAGAAAGCAGTGACTCCGATACAGAAGATGAAGAAGATACATATGTTAAACAGGGGGAGCAACAGATAATGGCAAAGGAGCTCCAAGTCTACAGAAGGAGACAGCAGAAGTCCAGTACTGTGCCTTTACTGTGCCCTGTGCCTACTGTACCAAGTCCCTCGTCTACTCCTGCTCCAACTCTTGAAGATGTTGCCCCCGCACTGAATCAATCTGATTCTGATGCGGATCTCTCTGACTCTGATGGTATGATCTCTCCACCTCCTATTGCTCCCTTAAGGAGATCTTCTCGCATTAATGCGGGTAAGGCTCCTAGTCGTTTTGATGATTATGAACATGATATTGCCAACTACCTGTCTTATTCTAATATTTCTTCGAATTATCGAGCCTTCATTGCATCATTAGACTCTACTTCGTTGCCCAAAAGTTGGCAGGAAGCAAAGAAAGATCCAAGGTAGAAAGCTGCAATGATGGAAGAACTTGGGACACTGGAGAAAAATAAGACGTGGGAGCTGGTTCCATTACCCAAAGGAAAGAAAACTGTGGGATGCAAATGGGTGTACACAGTAAAAGAGACGTCAGAAGGAAAAGTGGAACGATACAAGGCAAGGTTGATTGCAAAAGGATACACACAATCATATGGCATCGACTATGATGAGACGTTTGCTCCAGTAGTGAAAATGAGCACCATAAGAACTCTGGTCTCCATTACAATAAACTATGGGTGGAAGCTATACCAGTTAGATGTGAAGAATGCCTTTCTCCATGGGGACCTACAAGAAGAAGTGTACATGGAACTCCCGCCAGGGTGCTACGCTACAGAATCAGACGGAGGGACATCGCATGGAAAAGTGTGCAAACTAAAGAAGTCGCTATATGGACTCAAGCAATCTCCTCGAGCCTGGTTTGACAGATTCAGAAATGCTGTTACAGGCATGGGATACCATCAAGCAAATGCAGATCATACGGTCTTTTTTCAGCATGCAAGAGGCCACATCACTATACTTGCTGTATACGTGGATGATATAGTAATCACAGGTAATGATGAAGTCGAGATCGCTAAGCTGAAGTCAAAACTCACGAAGGAGTTTGAGGTGAAGGATTTATGAGCGATGAGGTACTTTCTAGGTATCGAGGTGTGTGAAGGCGAACAAGGAATTGTTCTCTCACAGAGAAAATACGCACTAGATCTGCTGAAGGAGACAGGGATGCTGGGATGCAAAGCAGCAGTCACTCCAATTGACCAGAAGTGCAAGTTGGGAGCAGAAGCAGGAGAGCCAATTGATCGTGAAAGATATCAACGACTTGTAGGAAGATTGATTTATCTGGGGCACACTCGCCCTGATATCTCATTTGCGGTGAGTGTAGTAAGTCGCTACATGCATGATCCAAGAACGGATCATATGGATGCAGTGTTTCAGATCTTGAGATATCTGAAAGGGACGCCAGGAAAAGGGCTATGGTTCAAGAAGAATGGATGTATAGAAGTTGAGGGATACTGCGATGCAGACTGGGCGAGCTGCATAGACGATAGAAGGTCTACCACGGGATATTGTGTCTTTGTAGGAGGAAACTTGGTCTCATGGAGAAGCAAGAAACAGTCAGTGGTAGCACGGTCTACAGCTGAAGCAGAATACAGAGCTATGGTTTTAGGAGTGTCGGAGTTGCTGTGGGTGAAAGCGTTGCTGACAGAGTTGAAGCTGGACAAGGGAGCACCGTTACGTCTTCTGAGCGAAGTCAAGCTGCAATAAGTATAGCTAACAATCCAGTTCAGCACGACAGAACAAAGCACATCGAGATCGATCGATTCTTCATCAAAGAGAAGCTGGAACAAGGAATACTGAAGATTGATCATATTCGCTCAGAAGAACAAGTGGCAGACTGTCTGACTAAGGGTCTTAGTTCATTAAGTCTGTCGAAGCTATGTAACAAGATGGGAATGATTAATATCTATCGCCCATCTTGAGGGGGAGTGCTGAGAACTAATAAGGGATTTAGTCCCACATTAGAAAATGTAGTATGAAGGGGAGCTAGACTCCCTACAAGTAGTGGAGTAGTCAATCAATAAAATACAACAACAATTATTCTCTACAGAACATAATTATTGATATAATGGACATTTCTAATATGAAGTGAAAGATTAAGTAATCGAATAGATGCAGACCCCATAAGGTTTCCTTAGGATGCAAAACAAATCCAGGAATTTGTTCTCACATGTACTTAGGTGTTGATATATTTAGAATGAGAATATGTTATATTTAGAATGAGAATATCCTGAGGATATGTTATATTTAGTATGGGAATATCCTGAGGACATATTTGGGATGCCAGAATATGCCACATGATATTCCATTTGATATTTTATCATGTAAAGGCTATATAAAACCTATGAGATTATCAATGAAATTCATCAATCAATCTCAACATGGTATCAGAGCCACCTTTCCACAAACCCTAACCCTAGCCGCCACCAAAACTCTAACCTAACCTTTCCCCCCTCTCCCTCTACTGCTGCTGCGGCTACTGATGTCGCTGCTGCTGTCGTGGCTGCCGCTGTACGCGCCACCCCCCTCTCCCCGCACGTAGGAGAGGACGACGAGGACGAAGGAGACGCCGATGTCTAGATCTGATAAAATCAGACATGTTCGGATCTAGGAGAGGACGACGAGAACGAGCGTGAGTCGTGGAGCAAGCGTGACGTGATCGAAGAAGAAGCATCGATGGAGGCGATCCTCAAGAAGCTGGATGCTACAGATATTGCGACATTGATGAAGTTGATGAAGATGTCGGCTGGTGAGAGCACGACACGAACGTCGCCAAAGTTGGAACTTCCCTCCATCGATCTGAAGCTGGACGGACCAGTCACCTATCTGAGTTGGTCAAGGCGGGTGAGAAGAACCCTTGCAGGAAAGAACCTGGAGGAATTCTTGACGGACGAGAAGACAGCCGGACGAGGGCTCGACAGGACGCGACGAGTGGAAATCCACTCATATGGTGATTTACATCTGGCTTCTCAATTCCTTAGTCCAGTCTATTGCCTCCACAGTATATGGCATTGAGATGGTGAAAGACGTGTGGGAAAAGTTGAGGAGAACCTATGATTGTGTGGGAAACAACTTACGGATCTTCCAGATAAAAGGGGAGATCGACGACACCGTACAGGGAGAGAAGACGGTGCAGGAGTACGCCACAGAGTTGGAGCGTCTCTGGCTGGATTATGATCACTCCTCAAAACGGACAAGCTGCGGGGACCCAAAGTGCAAGGAGAGACATGTGTGTCTGCAGGAGAGGACGATGAAATTCCTCAAAGGGCTGACTACAACATTCGCACAAAGGAAAGCCTTATTCCTCGTCCAACCAGAGATTCCTAGTCTCGAGGAGACTATCTCAGCCATGATCCAGGAGGAGACACGCATCAGACTACAGGAGGGGACAGGTGGTCCCCCCGAAGCAAAGTCAGCACGAGCGGTTACTAGTTCGGACGACACAGGATCCAAGGGAGAGCCCTGGCAACACAATCGACAGTGCTACAACTGCGGGAAGATGTGGACCATCATCGGTATGCTTTACCAAACCAGGAGGGAGACTCAGGTGGTGGACGTGGACGAGGATATATTGGACGTGGTCGTGGTCGAGGGGGTCGACGAGGCGGCCGAGGAGGGTATCGGGCAAACCTGCAAGTAGCAGAAGGGAATGGAGGAGCTGCTGGCACCTTTACTGAGGAGAATCAGACACTACTGGATATGCTGGAGAGAAAGCAGAAAGCGTCAGCCGAGGAAGACAGGAGGAGTGGAACAGAGAAAGCATCCACCCCATTCTTCGTTGGAGGCAGCGCCGCTATGTATGCCCACCCATCAGAAGGTACTGACGAGTCACTTGCTCTTGCATCTATGTCTTCCCTTAAAACGTCAGACTGGATTATCGACTCAGGAGCATCTCGGCATGTGACCGGAAATGCTAGTGAGTTTTCTTCATACACTCACCTAGCATCAGCAGACACCATTCGGACTGTAGACGGCACTTTCCAGCCAGTGGTCAGTAAAGGTACTGTTAATTGTACAGGTTTAGTAAGATTATCCAATGTTTTACATGCTCCATCCTTTTCAGTCAGTCTTCTGTCTATTAGTTCTATAATTCTTCAACTTAAATGCATTGTTTCTTTTGATATTCCTAAGATGATCTTCCAGGAGAAAGGGACAGAACGAAGACTTGGAACTGGAACTTGGCATGAGGGACTGTGGTACCTAGATCGAGAAGGACTGGACTCAGCATTGGTATCTATGGCAGAGAAGGCTGGAATGGGAGAGCTACAGTAGAGGACTGAAGATACTTTGATACTTCATCATAGGAGGATGGGACATTCTTCCTTTGATACTCTAAGTAAGTTGTATCCAGAGATTTATACAAAAACAAATAAACAGAAATTAGTATGTGATGCATGCGAGTTAGAAAAACTTACTAGAAGCTCATATGTTGGTACTGGTCATAAGAGCTCTTTTGCTTTTGAGGTAGTACATTCTGATGTTTGGGGTCCATGTGCTACTAACACTATGACTGAGTATAAGTACTTTGTTTCCTTTATTGATTGTGCATCTCGTGTCACCTAGTTGTATCTGATGAAAAATAAGAGAGATATATCTGCCTGTTTTCGGGATTTTCATAAGCATGTCCAGACTCAGTACAATGCAGTGATGAAAGTACTGAGGTCTGACAATAGAACGAAGTATACTAACAAGACGCTTGCAGAGTACTTGTCAGTACACGGAATACAACATCAGACCACTTGTGCATACACACCAGCACAAAATGGAGTAGCAGAAAGGAAGAACCGACACCTTCTGGAGACCGCAAGAAGTATGATGATCGACATGAATGTCCCACAAAATCTATGGGGGCATGCAGTGTTGACAACAGCTCAACTTATCAACATGATGCCTTCAAAAATCCTGGGATGGAAGTCCCCATGTGAAGTATTGCGAGGCAATAATAGTGGGATACTTCCACTGAAGGTGTTCGGATGTGTGTGTTTTGTGAAAGACAACAGACCATCAGTTGAAAAACTTGACCCTAGAGCGGTCAAGTGCATCTTTGTGGGCTACTCAACAACTCAAAAAGGATATGTGTACTGGAGTCCAGTAGAGAAGAAGAAGTTTGTTAGTATGAATGTTTACTTCCGGGAGCATGAGCCATATTACCGCCATGAGGGAACTTCACACAACACGCCTAATACTACCAGTATAAGGCGAGAGGGGAGATGGAGAACTTGGTGGTAACCGATTTAGAAGTTTGGCACAGAGACACGGTTGAGGAGGAACATAAAGGTGAAGCGGAACATGGGGAGGAGATGAGAAGTGTTAGGCCAACGGCTCAGGGAGAGTTACTTACCTATAGCAGAAGAGAGAAGCAAACTGCAGGACCAGTACCTACAGTGCCAGTGCTAAGTCCCCTGCCTGCGTCTGTCCCAACTCCTGAGACACCTACACCGCCATCCTCCTCATCTACACCACCATCCTCCTCAGGTGATATCATTCCTCCTACATCTTCCACACCACTATCTACACGAAGGACTACTCACAGTAATGCAGGAAATCCTTCGGACAGATATGGTTGGGATCTTGCTAAGTTTGTTTCTTATGACCATATCTCTTCTTCTCATGGAGCATTTATAGCATCTTTGGATAGTATTACTGTACCTAACGAACGATCCAAAGTGGAAAGCGACGATGCACGAGGAGTTGGGAGCTCTTGAGAAGAACCACACTTGGAAGCTGGTGAGACTGCCAGAAGGGAAGAGAGCAGTCGGATGCAAATGGGTTTTCATAGTGAAGCAAAATCCAGATGGACAGGTTGAGCGCTATAAAGCTCGACTGGTGGCAAAATGATACAGTCAGACGTACGGCATTGAATATAACGAGACCTTTGCACTAGTGGCAAAGATGAGCACTGTCAGAACCTTGATCTCTCTGACAGCCATTGGAGGATGGAAGCTACACCAACTGGATGTGAATAATGTATTTCTTCATAGGGATCTAGTGGAGGAGGTGTACATGGAGATACCACCAGGATTCGGCACCAATCAGACAGAAGGCAAGGTCTGCAGACTGAAGAAGTCCCTCTATGGACTGAAGCAGTCTCCTCGAGCATGGTTTGACAGGTTCAGGAGAGCAATGATAGGGATAGGATATCAGCAGATCAATGCTGATCATACTGTTTTCTTCAGATGAAGTGGAGGCCACATTACCATGCTTGCGGTGTATGTAGATGATATGATTATTACAGGCAATGATGAGCAGGAGATCGCCCAACTCAAAGGGAAGCTTGACAAGGAGTTCGAGGTGAAGAATCTTGGCCCTCTTCGATACTTCCTCGGGATTGAGATTGCTCGAGATACAGAGAAAATTGTTCTTTCTTAGAGGAAGTACGCACTGGACCTGCTTACGGAAACATGGATGATGGGATGCAAACCAGCTACGACACCGATAGACCAGAAGTTCAAACTGGATGCTGAAACTGGAGAACCAGTTGACCGGAATAGATATCAGAGATTAGTGGACAAGTTGATCTACTTGAGCCACACTCGACCTGATATCAGCTTTGCGGTCAGTGTAGTGAGCCGCTATATGCATGACCCCCAGAAGGGTCATATGGACGCAGTGTACCAGATTCTGAGGTACTTGAAGGGAGCCCCGGGAAGGGACTGATTTTCAGAAAAAATAATCATGTGAGCATCGAGGGCTATTGTGATTCTGACTGGACTAGCTGTGCTGACGACAGGAGATCTACATCGGGATACTGCATATTTGTAGGAGACAACTTGGTCTCTTGGAGGAGTAAGAAGCAGTCAGTGGTTGCCAGATCAACAGCTGAAGCAGAGTATAGAACTATGGCCTTGGGAGTCACAGAGCTATTGTGGTTGAAGAATATGCTGATGAAGCTGAAGCTGGACCAGGGAACCAAGATGAAGCTATGGTGTGACAACCAGTCAGCTATTAGTATTGCCAACAATTCAGTACAGCATGACAGGACCAAGCATATCGAGATTGACAGATTCTTCATCAAAGAAAAGCTGGATGGTGGACTACTAGAGCTGAGCTATGTTCCAACCAAATATCAGGTAGCAAACGGATTGACCAAGGGGCTTAACTCTATCAGTATGATGAGAGGATGTGACAAGATGGGCTTAGTGAATATCTTTCGTCCATCTTGAGGGGTAGTGTTGATATATTTAGAATGAGAATATGTTATATTTAGTATGGGAATATCCTGAGGATATGTTATATTTAGTATGGAAATATCCTGAGGACATATTTGGGATGCCAGAATATGCCACAGGATATTCCATTGGTTATTCTATCATGTAAAGGCTATATAAAGCCTATGAGATTATCAATAAAATTCATCAATCAATCTCAACATTAGGAGAATTTGAGTTCCTAGTTTTTGTATAGAAAAGTAAAGCCGAAATATCGGTGGAATTGCAATTACCAAATTCCTGATTGGACCAATTTCTTGAAAAACAGTTCCTTACAAGCAAAGAAGCCCTACAGCAAACTCAATAAATGGCTAACATGAAGGACAAACATACAGAAAGAAATCAAAGCACTTTTCAGGAATCCATAATAACGGAACTAAATTACATAGACACAATTTTATGCCACAAATTATGCAAGTTCCCGTAGACGAGTATCCTATATATATTTAGGACGAAGTTCGTGGTACCTAAATTGAGCCTTTAATGAACTAAGATTATGTGCATGAGTGAGAACTATTACTAAGACTGCATAGTGCTCATGATACGTACATATTAATAATGGCTTTGTGTTTACACTTCAACAAACATAAGGGCGTTACTTCATGGATAAACCTTGTAAAGTCCAATTCATAGACACACACACCATCTGTTGTGTGAAGACAAATCTTCCAGATCATATAAAATGAAAGCAGGTCGCGAACCAAGCATACATGTGAACAGCCACTCAAGTGTTCACACAAATCCTTATTACCAACAATCTCTAGGTTTCTTGCAAATTACAAACTGGACATGTAGACAGAACAAACATACAAATGTCAAATATATTTATTGTCAAGAGAATGGTTCAATAGCCCTAGTTTCCCATTAGAGGATAGGATGTATATATATTATAAACCACATATAAGGAAACCCTAAGCCCAATGTGAGCCGGACACGGTTGGGCCAATCACTAAACACTTAACTCTTAACAACCCTCTCAAGCACTGAGTCAAATACTAATTTTCTGAGTTTTCTACATTTGTATAGGCATGCAGGTCATGAGTTGTTTGTACATTTCATTTAATATCTAACATTTTTAGTTGCCCCTCTAATGACACGGAGGCTCTTATTTGAGAGTCACACAATACAGAACTTGAATAGTTCCTCCACATGATTCAAAACACTCAAAATATTTGGGGAGGTAAAGAGTGACTTGGGTAAATTCTCCTACATTATCACTTTCTACAAGTTATCAGCATACAAACTTTATAAAATAAATATTTAGAGATATTTATTTTATTTGTCACTTTATATAGAAGATGGTATTATCAGTCTGGCAGTTATTGAATGAAGTTAGCTGGGATATCCTTGATCCCATCCTTTTGCCTCACAAAAAAAGTCTGCCAGTTCTCTTACAGCACTGACATATACTATGTTGTATTAAGCGTGAGGCGAGGCGAGGCGAGGCGAGGCGACGAGGTTGTCGCCTCGCTTAAGGGCGCTTAGTTAGCACCTCACTTCTTTTTTTGCTCCTACATGTAAAATACTCTCTCTATATACACATAAATTTCAATATTTTTTCATACAATCCTACTAGTATATGCATGAATAACAATACCAATTATCAATCAAGCAAAGTAACAATATATATATTAGAATCAAAATGCAAACTACAAGTCACACAATGTATACATACTACATAGTCATCAAAATACCATCAAACATAAAAGTTAAGTCTCTAAAGTTCCTACTTAAAGTTTTCGAACTATCAAACTATGTAAATAACAAAAGCTTTGCTTCGGTTTATAAAAAAAAGAAATGTTAAGAAAGGCGCCTAAGGCGAGGCGAGGCGCTATTAAGCGATGTCTAATCGCGCTTAAGCGTTGATCGCTTTTCTGGGGCAAGAATTCATTAAGCGAGGTGCCCTAATTCTAAAAAACGCTTAAGCGGCGCTTAAGCATGTTTTTCACAACATAGGACATACAGTTGTTAAACGAACATGATTGAGCAGAAAATACTGTTTTTAAATTTGATAAGGATGAAGCTGGTGGTATCCTTGATCCAATCCTTTTGTCACCCAAAAAAAAGTTTGCCAGTTATCTTACAGCACTGACATACAATAGTTAAATGAACATGATTAAGCAGAAATTACTGTTCTCAAATTTGACAAGGATGAAGCTGGTGGTATCATGATGTTACAAACCTGAAGACCATTGGACAATAGTCTTTCCACTTGAAATCCTCTGAATAATGAGAAGGTGTCAACTGGGAACCTCCTTTAGGAAAATTCATCCAGAAGCTTGCTCGAGAACCAAAATCTGATGCACGAACTTCACGCCTCTGAATTGGAGTTGTTTTGCCCACAGTATACCTGGAATTATTTGAGAAAACTGATAAATTTCATATTGAAGCTTGATGCTGTGAGTAATATATTCTCCCATATAAGTGGTATTTACGCCATAAAAGTGTATCAATCTTTATAGGTATCTGCATATAAATAATCATTTTAGTATAAAAAGTTAATAACACTTTAACACGCATGTAAGGAGAATACTTAGGTTTCGAAACACCATTAGAAATACCTTCTGGGAGTTCTTGGACAGGTCAACTGGAGCATGGCATCATATTTCGTTTGACAAGGCATACCAGGACAAATCAATACATTACTACAAGAAAATTGAGTTTCTGTTACGCAGACAGACATGCTAACTTAAAATGTTTTTTTATTTTGGAAAACCATAGGGGTGTTTCTTTATCAGTTGCCCAAATAAGTACTGCTTTGAGGCTGCCCTACGTGTATAGAACTTGGGTGCACTATAAGCTTTTTTAGTACCTATACACATCAACAATAATATAACATACGAATAATTAAAACAGGAAGAAAACACAGTAGAAGAATGTTTGAAACTGAGGGAGTACGTCAAATAAACATACAGCAATAGAACAAATATGAACTTTTGATTACAACAGAAACAAAGCCTTCATTCCAAAAATGAAAAAGAACCATAGATTGCCTGAAAATCAAGGGATAGAAGCACAAATGAATCACAGATTATGCACAAACCAGTTTTATAATCAAAACTAACATCAGAAGAATGAATAGTACCTTATCCCTAGCTGCAAACAGAGCATCAGATCATAACTCCTGTGACCCTTGATGATGGTTTCCCCAGGCATTTTAATATCCTTCAGCTTCTTGTGCCGCTTTTTTTCTCTTCTAGACGACGAGCATTTGTTACTGATTACCAGTTCACTGATTAGAACGCCTTGCATATACTCCCGTTCAAGGATGGGAACATCAACTTTTTCCTCATTACCAGATTCTTCATTAGATAATGGCATGTCACCCGCAACAACTTTTTCATTAGCCACCTCAAGATTCCAACGCCTATCCGAAGAAACCTTTAGGCTCCGAGACTGTTCTAAATTTACAGGGGCGATATTAGGAGGATCACCGGATGTGCCACTAACTGATCCCAGATTCTCACTAATCTTCGTGCTTCCCATATCAACGGAGGAAGAGTGGGGGAGGGATGAACCAAGACTTTGTGTTCTAAAATTAGGTAGGACCCCTCTCTTTCTTAAAGCATTAATGTAAAGCTCCTGTACAACTGGAACCTTGCTTCCTCTAGGATAAAGGGAACCTTTCCCATCCTTCAAACCCCTAGTCCAAGTTCCAATGTAGAAGCTACTATCCTTCCACCTATAGACTCCATAACCATGCATCATGCCATCCAACCAGTTTCCTTCAAATGCATCTCTGTTTCTCCAGGTTAGAACTCCCTTCCCATGCATTTTTCCTCTTTTCATGTTACCAACATAAACATTCTCATTAGCCCATACATATTTACCAGGCCCTTCTATTGCACCATGAATCCAGGAACCTTCAAAGTGATCTCCATTCGGAAAAGTTTGATAACCCAATCCATGTTTAAGATTCAACTTCCACTGTCCTTTGTAGGTCAAGTTATCGGGCCCTATGTATGAACCGGTACCATGCATATACCCGCCAGAAAATTCTCCCTCATAAACAGCTCCGCGGGAAGGCCATGAAATTTTGCCATTCCCGTGTCTCATCCCTCTTCTCCATTCACCCTCATAAGTACAGCCATCTGACCATACATACTTCCCTTGCCCCTCTGCCATGTTTCCCAACAGAGTTCCGGAATACCACTCCCCACTAGGAAGTAGAAGCTCACTGACTCTAAAGCCAGCAGCTTCATCAGATGCATGAGAAGCTTGTCCATTCACTAAATTAAGTGAGAGGTCTCTGTCATTAATGGGACTAGTCCCACAAGACGGTCTAATTCTTTCTGAAAATAGTTCTCCTTCAATATTATCATCATGAACCACAGAGACTGACATGCACAATGCCGAAAAGGAGTCAGTCCCTTGGTAGAATCTAACCTTTAGTTACTCGGCCTGAATGAAAAAATGTTGCAATATTGTTAGAACAATGTGCACCGTTTTATGGAAGCTGCACAATTTATGTTTCGCATTGAAGTTAAAAAGTATGAAGATGACAGAAACAGTGTGAAAAGGCATGAATAACTCTCAAGGTCATGTAACACAAAGTGGCAATAGCTTATCAAGTTCGTAACCTAA
Organism: Iris pallida; assembly: GCA_029216955.1. NCBI lineage: Eukaryota > Viridiplantae > Streptophyta > Magnoliopsida > Asparagales > Iridaceae > Iris > Iris pallida. The sequence continues at coordinate 18,772,529 of JANAVB010043419.1, forward strand.
GCATATTCGAAGAAATTGTTCACCAGTTTGCCAAATAGAATTAGAGATGTACAATCAAATGATGTGCCAACTAAAATTAACAGCTAAGATGGTGCATGAGACATCACTTATAAGATGGCAAAATGTACTAAGGAATGACCAAAAGGGCAATACATGGATGTTGATAATCTCCTTCGGTAAATGGGAAGCTTAAAGTTCAAAGTTGGGGAACAAGTATAAGCTAGAACCAGAACTAGAAACTTCTCCTTTTTACCACAGAAGACAGGCATACATGCAATCAAGGAATGTTATCCGTTATAGTCCCACACCGATTCAAGGATCAGCCTCTCCTGATTGTACATTGTGTGTATACTCTGGCCTAGAACCTAACAGAACCATTGATTCCTTGTTCTAACATGGTATCATATCTGAACAACATCCTAACCTAAATCCCAGAAACCCTAATTCCCTAACAGCCAATGCTTGTTCTTTTGCCACTTCTGGATCGATAACATGTTTCTAAGAAGCAGATTGAGTGACCCTAAAGATTCATAGCTTATCTTCCTTCTATGAGTTACACATCCCTTTATTTCATGCCGTTAATTCAGCAAGATCATTATTTTCTCTGTTCCATTTAACAATTCTTGCCCAACAACTATCATCCACAACAAACCATTCCCAACCTACATGCTTAATTTAAATACCGCAGCCATTCACAATCTTCATCCCAAAACTGAAATAATATATAACGAGAAGCCACTTTGTAAAAAAGTTTGACCTACACAGATTTTTTCGTTTCCCTTGTCCCTTGGAAGACTAATCCCAAATAACTAATAAACACCGGCGTACGCAGCCTTACCCCAAATATATGAAGAGGCTGTCCCCACGACTCGAGCACGTACCCTCCAGGATGCAAACGCCAAGTGATACCCTCTATCATAGACATATAAAAGGGTACCCATAAAATGGGAAGAGTACTCCTGGGGGGAGGGGGGTGCGCTTTAGTGGGCAAAAGTATAAGAACTATACTATCTCAAATTAAAGAAGCGTGGCGCGACAAGACTAGACTTAATAAGAAATAAATTCCAATTCCCCCTCAGTTGGGCATAACAATTCAGATTTCATATTCAGGGTTAACAAATTGCATCCCTAATCTCTCTCTCTCTCTCTCTCTCTCTCTCTCTCTCTCTCAAGTAGATACTTCACATTTTAATTTCAGTCTTGCAATCCAAATCCAACGGTTATAACATAGGTCGATTCTATAATATGAAACCACCCGTCTTCTTTTAGAGCATTCACCTATACAGAGAAATGCTCAAAAACTAGTCGAGTGGTTTCATATTATGGAACCAACCTATATTACAACCATTGGATTTGGACTGCAAGCCTGATATTACACTTACATCTTTTAAGTAGATACTCTCACATTTTAATCTCAGTCTTGAAATCGAAATTTAACTATTGTAAGATAGGTTGGTTCTAATATGAAACCACCCGATTTTTTTAGAACATTCACTTATATAGAAATACTCAAAAACTAGCCAGATGGTTTTATATTATGAAATCAACCTATGTTACAACCATTGGATTTGGATTGCAAGGCTGAAGTTACACTTGTATCTTTTAAGTAGATACTCTCACATTTTAATCTTATATATATATATATATATATATATATATATATATATATATATATATATATATATATATATATATATATATGAAAAAAGGTAATTGTATTAATTCATGAATCTAGTACAATCAGGTGTTGCCTGTCAGGCCCACCCTCCTCACATCTCCTACTATATTATGTATAAGCCCAATTTTACTGGTACATACACCATCAAATATCCTATCGTTTCGTTCTTTCCAGATATGTCATACCGCCGATGCAACACGAACACATGCCTCTCTGAACCAGCCCGATCCTCGACCTCGTACCCCCTGCAAGCCACAACAATCCAGCCAGATCATGTTCTTCTCCATTCCGCATACCAAGGATATTAGCATGTGAGTCCCACACACTTCATGTAAAAGTGCATCCGAAGAATAGATGTGGGATGGATTCTGTTACTTGCCCGCAAAATATACATCGAGGGTCATCCACCTGCACCCCAAACCACTGTATCCGACCTTCCTTTTGTAAGCTGCTTCCCCAATAAAGCCTTGTATAGGCACAGTTGCATTTTCCTTGGGATCTCTTTCATCCATGATCTCTTTCATCCATATAACATCTGCATGAACAAATTCTTCATGTTTCTCCCTTATGCTCTCATACGCAGCACTGGCTTGGAAGCCTCCATCAGTCGACGCGTCCCATACCCACTTGTCCGACCTCACCTCGTTGTCGATGGTACAGGCGGTTATCAAGTGAGATACCACCTGTATTTGCGGAAGAATGTTCGTTCTCCATACTCCGTTCTCCAATATCTTGCTGACCTTCTCGTTAGCTACAGTAATTGGCGTATGAGGTAGGCCGATCCGCTCCTCCAGGCTTAAGTACGCCACCCATGGATCCATCCACAAGTCCGTGTTTGTGCCGTCCTTAAATTTACGGGAGATTAGAGGTCGAATGTCCCGTATATGATGTAGTATATTTTTAAAGGAGACATACACATTATTATTCCAGTTGTACGTCCAAAAATTGTTCTCCTGTAAATACCTGTTACGCATCCAAACCGTCCACATGGAGTCTCCAGTTAGTAACTTCCAGCCGAGTTTCATGCCAGCCACCTTCCGGAGCGTTTCCAACCTGCGAAGGTCAACTCCTCCTTCCTTCCGAGGTCTGCATAGACGTTCCCAGGCAATAGCGTATATCCCTCCCCTCTAGATGAACTCCGCACACAACTTTTCCACCTGCCGTATTGTGGCTTTCGGAAGTAATACAGACTGTAGCCACAAGGAGGCGATAGCCATGATTACCGACCTGACTAGCTCCAGTCGCCCCCCGAATGAAAGACAATGTTCTTGGCACCCTTCCACGTGTCTGTGCACATACTCGACAAGGCTTCAACAGTCCGCCGCACTTGCATAATTTGTCGTTAGCGGAATTCCCAAGTACTTCACTGGCAAGTCGTCTTTTTCCACACCTATTGATAATGCCATGCCTGCTTTGTTAGGAGAAGTGGCACTAAAGTAGGCGTGGCTCTTATTTATATTCAATTGCAGCCCCGAAATCCTTCCAAATTGGTACATAATGCTACGATCTTGTTCGTCCCCACTTCGATAAGATCGAGGAGTACGACTTTATCTGGGGGAAGGGCCTTGCCAGGAAGATGCAACTGTCTGCATATAAACTGGTGCTGGGCCGGTTGCTTACTAGGGACAGACTGCTTCGGTTCGGGGTCCCAGTCCCTGACCCTAAGTGTGTTTTGTGTGAGACAGAGAATGAATCCATTGGGCATCTGTTCTTTCAGTGCCATGTGGCGTGGAGCATCTGGACAGAGCAGAGCCGGAGATACTTGGGAGGGGTTGGAAGGGAGCGTGACTTCAGAGAAATCCTTAAGTGGATTGGAGATTGCAGGGGCCAAGAGCAGAGCTGGGCCAGACGTGCAATATTGAGGCTTGCTGTATCAGTTTGGCATGTCTGGAGGGAGAGGAACCGGCGCATTTATGAGGGACTGTCCACCCCACCGGTGGGCATCCTTCATAACATTGAGTCGGATGTACTAGTAATGTCCCCCTGAGTTGGGACTGTATCTCTATGCTGTAACCTTATTGCGATGATAGTGGAATAAAATTTATCCTTTTTCCAAAAAAAAAAAATATATATATATATATATGGTGTCATTTTCTCCGGACCGGCGAGCAACGCCAAGAAGGGACTTGAACTGTGCTCATCTCCACGGGAATCCCCGATGTACCTAATAGGCTACACCCCACTGACATACACACATACATACCAAAAATCCGATACTCCGGTCCGAAACCGTCGATACTATCAATATCGCCGATACCGATACTCGTAGGAATGGTCCGATATCGATATTGCTAACCTTTATATATATATATATATATATATATATATATATATATATATATATATAAGGTACAAGTGTAATTTCAGTCTTGCAATCCAAATCCAACGGTTGTAACGTAGGTCGATTTTATAATATGAAACCACACGGCTGATTTATTAGCATTTATACACACACACACACACACACACATATATATATATATATATATATATATATATATATAATATGAAACCACACGGCTGATCTATTGGTAGGCTAGGGTGGGCTCCAACCCACCCAGCTAACCCCATTTTTTTTATATATAGGTAAAGCCTTGCCCACTAAAGGCCTGCCCACACTCTAGCCCACCCGCCAAACCATCAGAAGAGTATCGATCAGATAGGAGCAACCATTCGCTCGATTGGAATCGAGCACTTGGTCGCGCCTTTGTTGTCAGGATCGCGAGTACTCTGAGTCGGAGAAGCACTTGTTCCTTGGCTCCTGACTCTGAGAAAGTGTCGACAATGATAGATGAGCTCCTCAAAAGGGAGGAGAACCGCGTGCTGCTCGATGGAGTAGAGACGGCGTCGCTAAGAGTCGAGAGGACGAGGGAGGCCCTCGTCAACATCGAGAGGCCCTCGTCGACATCGAGAGGCAGGAGGCTGAGGCAATGTGTGCCAAATATGCCATCATCTGAGAAGAGAAAATCGGAGGTTGGTAGTTTTTTTTTCCTCTCTTCCACCATTTGTTTGAAGAAATGCTTGCTTCAAAATCGTTTCTTTAGCTATGCTCCCTGCTATGTCTTCTTAAAGGAATGATTTTTTTATGAACCTGTGTGACGAAGAAGTTGTTGGGTTCTCCTACTTCCTCTGTTAAACAAATGTTGACCAAGAATAATTCATTGATCAAATAAGAGATAATAATTCACTCAATTAATAGTGATTGGGTTCTGTGCCGAATCGTGGAACATTTCTATTCCAAAATGGTAAAGGTCACATTTCGAAATTCCAAAACCGAGCCAGTTGGAATAACATTAGCATCGCTACAATCCTACCAATAAGTATTAATATCATAACGTTCGTTCATTTTGTAGGAGCAAAGAATTAGATATAGATTTTATAAACTAGAGTTAATAGGAATATAAATTTTACTAGAGAACTTCTCTACAAGGTAGTAGTAGTGTTGAGGACTTGTATGCCTCTTTGGATGATACAACTTATAAAACAGTAACAATCCATGTTAAGGTCCGGTAAACAAAAAAAAAATTGGACAGCTTTCCATTTTTTTCGTATGTTGGACACTGTTTTACATTGGTTAAACACGGTATGGTATGGACACGATGAGATATGCTCCTATGGACATTAGGAAACTGACACAACATTCATTTGTTCAGTCCGGGATAAACTAAAATCCTGGCTCCGCCCTTATATATATTTTTTCTTTTTTTCGAAGAAGGTAAATATTATTGATGAAACAAGTATTACAAAACTAGAATCCCACCAGACCCAAAATATATCATCTAGGACCAAGGATATCTACATCAGCCTCTATGTTTCTTTGTACAACGTATATACTGAGCGCAAGACCCTCGAATATTAGAAGACCCATAGCTGTTTGGATGAAGGCTCGTCATCATCAAGCAATGGGTTCCGCATATCTCAATGGAGAGACTTACTGGCGGTGGTTCCTGTTCGGGTACAGTTCCCGAAACTCCCATTGTTATTGTGGAACGAGTCAGCTTTCCGTAAGCAGGCGAGCGTCATCGGAATTCCTCTCAAGAAGATGGACATGCCTACAAGCTTCTCGCGTCTGCTCGTTCCGCCCACAGATCTTTCCCTCCACCACACCCCCCCCCCCCCCCCCCCCAACCCCCCACCCCACCTACCCCTCATTTATGTATGAAAACAACATAACAACAACTACTACATCTCTAGTGACCATATCTCCTCTAAACTTGAGTTACCCATTTTTTTTCTTGAAAAAAAAAAAGTAGTGAAACAAACATGTATATGGAGAGCGTAAGACTGCTACCTCAATAGATGGCCTTCCCTGGAACAGCACAAGTTTGGTGTTCTTGAATTTCCACTTCTGAAAACAAGGAAGGAAGGAGAGAGACAGAGAGACAGAGAGAGACAGATGCGGTGGTCACTGGTCAGGGCTTGCTTGCTTGCTCGGTTGCACCAAAGAGATTAATAAATTATTAAGACTGTCTGTTGTTGGTGGGCCCACTTCTAACCACATCCTCCCCCTTGTGGCCATATTTCCTGTTCACCCGCTAACTGCTCTTCACGATAATGTTATGATATTTCTAGATCGGGATCCCCGTTAGATCTTATTTAACTCGTCTAAGTCGTCTCATATTAACTATTGAATTAGATTTTTTCTAAGGGCACTACCAAAATTGTTTAGGAACATCACTTACTGGGGGGCAGCCCAAAAAGGTAGAAAATTTGCTAGGGACATCCAAAATTTGCTAAGGGGCAGCCCAATCCCCCAAACCCTTCATTTAATTTCATTTGTCATTCTATACTCTTTCTTCTCAAGAAGAAAAAAAGAGCTATCTTCCTCTCCCTCTCCTAAAACCTTAATTTCTTCTTCTCCACCACGCCACTCCCAATTCCTCCACCAAGATTTCTTCCACAACCTTCGTAGATTCGAAGAGATGACACGCAAGTCAAAGCAACCGGAATCTAGGTACGTTCTTCCCTAATTTCTTCGAGAATTTTGTACATTCCATTCAAAACCCTAGAATATTTTTAATTCTTGAAAAAGTTTTGATAAAATAGGTTTAGAATCTCTTTATGGTTCTCTTTCCTAATTTTCGAACACAAAAAACCCACATTTTATGTTGAAACCCTAACCCTAGAACACGACAAACTAGCATCTCGTTTTGGCAGTTCGGGTCTCATAACAGTAGGACTGCCAGGCATGTGGCAGTCCTAATGTAAATCAGGACTGCCACAGTCCTGACAGTCCTCTTGTGAAAGAGGACTGCCAGGACTGTGGCAGTCCTGATTTACATTAGGACTGCCACATGCCTGGCAGTCCTACTGTAATGACATATGAGGGTGGGTAACTGCATGATGCTCATATGCGGGGGGTAACTGCAAGTCCTATTTCTGTTTCTATTATTTAATAACTGTATGTTGTCATGCAGTCCACTGGCTGCTAACAAAAGAATATGACCCACCGCGTCAAAGCGAAAGGAACGTGCGGGACGTCCTCTCGAGCGTCCGATAACAATTTTCGAACCGGCGCCCGAAGCTCGGAGAGGTTGCCAAAGTGAAACTAGTGTCGCGGTCGCCAACAAGCTTGATCGCATCGACGACGTGGTCGACTTCCCCTTCATGAACAATAGGGAGTCTCGTTCAAAGGTCCGGCATGATATATAGTTAGATCTGGATATTTTTCTTGTTTCAAACTTAAGTTGGATGTGGAATAGTTATGTACTTGTTTGAAACTTAATTTGGATGTGGAATGTTCGAAACTTAAGTAGTTGTGAAGAATTATTGTAGTTGTGATGAATTATTGGGATGAATTATTGTAGTTGGATTATTGTGATGAATTATTGTGATGAATCTTAAGTTGGATGTGGAATATTTATGTAGTTGTGATAAATTATTGTTGTTTATGTACTTGTGATGAATTGTTGTTTTTTATGTACAGAGTATCAGTATCAGGACTGCCACCCACTTGGCAGTCCTACAATAAAGTAGGACTGTCAGGGTGCTGGCAGTCCTGACTGAAACTTGCTGCAACAGCAAGTTTGAGTTAGGATTGCCAGCACCCTGGCAGTCCTACTTCAGTATAGGACTGTCTGGGGGGTGGCAGTCCTACTTATCAAAACTCTGTGAGGAGCTCCTCAACTGAAAACTCTTTCACAGAGTATGATAAGTAGGACTGCCAGCCCCATGGCAATCCTACACTAAAGTAGGACTGCCAGGGTGCTGGCAGTCCTGACTGAAACTTGCTGCAACAGCAAGTTTGAGTTAGGACTGCCAGCACCCTAGCAGTCCTACTTCAGTATAGGACTTCCAGGGGAGTGCCAGTCATACTTATCAAACTCTGTGAGGAGCTCCTCAACTGAAAACTCTTAATTTAGCACGGAGAATGGCCATTCTCCGTGTAATTTAGCACGGAGAATGGCCATTCTCCGTGTAATTTAGCACGAAGAATGGCTATCTGATCCAGTATTAGGACTGCCAGGGGGTGACAGTCCTATTTGTAAGTCTCTGTAATTTAGCACGGAACACGGAGCACGGAGAATGGTCATTCTTCCCGTGTAAATTAACACGAAGAATGGTCGTTCACCTATGTTTTAACATTGGGAATGGCCATTCTCCGTGTAAATTAAGACGGAGAATGGTCATTCCGGTGCATTTTATGGTCAGTTGAAACTTTGGAGGGCCATAACTTTTGACTAGGAGGTCGAAACGAGTCCCGATTTGTCGCAAAATGAGCGTATCTTTGAGGAGGCTGAGATTGCTTCACCGTTAGACGGCCTTTCGAAATTTTAGAATCGCAAAAAAAAATAATGTTTTGACCTCCGTTTTAGCATTTTTTGTCGAAATTTTAGAATCGCAAACAAATATTAATTCAATGACTTACAATGTAGGACTGCCAGGGGGTGGCAGTCCTAATACTGGATCAGATAGCCATTCTCCGTGCTAAATTACACGGAGAATGACAAGTTTCAATTAGGACTGCCAGCACCCTGACAGTCCTCCTTTATTGTAGGACTGCCAGGGGTGTGGCAGTCCTACTTTAGTGTAGGACTGCCAAGGGTGTGGCAGTCCTAATTTAAACTTTTTGTGAGGAGAGTTTGTATTTAAAACTCTCATAACAGATAATTTCAATTAGGACTGCCAGCATCCTGGCAGTCCTACACTAATGTAGGACTGCCAACACCCTGGCAGTCCTACACTAATGTAGGACTGCCAGGCTCCTTGCAGTCCTATTTGAAACTGTAGCAGCCGAACGACCACAACGATTTGTCGTGTTCTAGGGTTAGGGTTTCAAGAAATATGTGAGAATTATCATGTTCAAAAAATTCATTCATGAACCCTATAATGATTCTAAACCTAATATTTATGTTTATGTTTTCTGATTTTGAGTATGAGTGGAAAGATTTTTTGGTAGCTGATTGAAATTTGGGAAAAAATTTGTGCCAAACATGATTGAGATAGGATAATTTTTTTGGGAATATTTCTCGGAAAGAAAAGGAAGAAAAATTTGGGAAATTTTTTTGACTAGGGCTTAATTCTATGACCTAGAAATGTTGGAAGAGAAGAAAAAAGTAGAGGGAGAGAAGAAAAGAGTTGAGGGAGTGAGAAAAAGAGTAGAGGGAGGGAGAGAGAAAAAAAATTAGAAAAGTTATCTTTTATACCTATTGTTGGGCTGCCCCCAAGTAAAAAAAATTGATGGCAAACTTGTAATATTTGCAAAAAAATTTGGGCTGCCCCCCAAGTAAACTTGGTAGTGCCCTTAGAAAAAACCTTGATTTAAGGACTACATATAGTCACGATGCGGCTTCGGAAAAAACATCTAAAAAGAAAAAGAAAAAAAAAGGATTAACTTAGATCCTGAATTTTATATCAATTTAGAGTTTAAGTCCTAACTTCTGACTTATCAAATTAGAATTTAGATCCTAAATTTTTATTATTTGTTTTATTTTTTCCATTATACTCTTATGTTTGACAATGAAACCTTTATATATAGACTAGGAAGGATATAATAGAAAGAAAAAATTAATGGTATAAATTTTCCAATTAGACAAAGCAAGAACTTAAACTCTAAGTTGGTAATCCAGAGTCTAAACTCTAATTAGCCCTTGATTTTACCATTCAAATCATTCAAATCAATGGTCAAGAATAAATAACTTAAACAAGATTCAATGAGTGATCATGGAAAACAAAAATGCGTTATAGGATGGAATCAACCTATGTTACAACATTAAAAGGTGAGAGTATCTACTTACAAGATACATATGTATAATATCAGCATTGTAATCCAAATCTAACAGTTGTAACATAGTTAGTTCTATATTTATTAGTTAGTTATCCGAGATAAGTACCAAAAAAATCTAATATATATATATATATATATATATATATATATATATATATATATATATATATATATATATATATATATATATATTAATATTGTTTAATATATTTTAATTAAAATTTGTTATAGATATTTTTTTTAACTTTGAATGTATGTTTAGATAATACCATGTAGTTAGTTTATATATTTTAAATATTGAATATATTTTAATTTTTGTTCGTTATTGATATTTTTTATAGCATTTTAGATTTGTTATAGATATATAGGATTCTAGATACATGTTTCGCTAGTTAGAAGGATTTAAAAAAAATACTTGAGGGATGTACATAAAGGATTTTATATTTATTTTTTCTTAATTACGTGAAGATATACAGACGGCTTAGACGATTCCATTTACACGTGCACATTACTAGTGATAATAAGATCCTGTTATAAATTTTATTGTACCCTGTCGATTCATGAGATGAATAACATAATAAAAATTGCGGAAGCATACCTGAATCCATTGTCTTTGCTTGACGGATCTTGATGCAGACATATCTCTTGATGGGATTTGATTTTCCAACCCGCTACGGCCCTTAATAACAAAGATGAAATCTTTGTTCCTATCTTTGTTGATGGAGATACAGAAGAGAATAGAGAAAACCCTCTCTTGGTGGCTGTATGAGTTGGGGACCATAACCCTAATGAACACATATATTTATTTGCTTTGACATTTCTAATTTGGCCCCTCATCAAATTAGAATTATCTCCGGTATCTACACATTAATTCTATGACAATTATACCCTTAAGCCAATTTCCAAATAGACCACTTTAATTTGGCTTAAATATTTAGATAGCCTAAACACAATTAATTTTACATGTGTGACCCCTTAATTATTGAATAATTTTAACAATCTTCCACTGGGCCACATATGTAACCTTATAATTGTGTTAACCTTAGTGAGCTCATAAATTGCTATCTTAATTCTTAGGGTATATCCGGACAATCTCGTCCATTAACCATATCAACATAGGATCAAAGCGGCCTTCGTCACATATAGCGTAACTAAACCATCAATGGTCACATATACCAATATAGCTAAATGACATAGATCAATCATGGATGCGTAGCATAAAAATTACATGCAATGTGATCAATACATGTCTATTTTCAACTGGTCCTCCTTAACTTTAGTGAGATCAATACTTTAACATAATGAAAACAGAATGAACTAAATTTTCATATATCTGATCAGATAAATATCCAAAATACTTTAATACATAAATGTGTCCAAAACCAAATAGCACCCAAATACATAAAATATAAACTCCCACTGTACTGCCATATTCTTAATAAAGATAACACCCATATGAGCAGTATGCTCATGAAAGACCCTGGGTGATCATACTTTTGTGAGCGGATCCGCTAACATGAAGTTTGTCCTAATGTGCTATATGGACACTTTAACCATTCTGAATTCTTTCCTTCACAACTAGAATTTTTATGTCAATATCCTTTTACTTATATAAGTTTTTGTTGCTATTGGAATATAGTATTGCTGATTCATTGTCACATCATAATTTTATGTGGTCTTTCAACACCATACTGTAGGCGCAACCTTGTGATAAAATTTCGCAACCATATTTCCTGAATAGATGTCTCACAGCATGTTATAAATCTTGCTGGCATGGTAGAAGAAATTATGAGTGGATGTTTGACACCCATCCAAAATATATATCCATTAGTCAGCATAACCTGATGTGGATCTCCTGCTGTGTTGGCATCCAACAAAGTCGGAGTCGGAATACCTTATGATCTCCAGAATTATCCGATCTCCTACAAAGAGAATATAATTTCTTGTTCTCTATTAATTACTTAAGTAGTTTGGGTGCTACCCAATGATCCATCCATATTTGCTTAAATATCTACCTAACATCCTAATATGAACGCAATATCCTGACGCGTACATACTTGAGCATACATTAGACTCCCTACAACTGATAATGAAGAAAAAATCTATTATATTTTCTTAATTTCAAGGCTATTCTTTAGGGCGCTGATTGAGACTGAACTTGTCTCCTTTAGCGGCTGGGGTGTCACCTGGTTTGCATTCCTGCATGCCAAATCTTTTAAGCACTTTATCGATATAGCTTTTTTGTGATAATCCAAGAATACCCCGATAACGATCTCGGTGTATTTAAATTCCTAATACAAAAAAGACGTCACCAAGATCTTTCATCTCAAAGTTATTTGATAAAAATTTCTTAGTGTCATGCAATATGCCTATATCATTTGTGGCAAGCAGTATGTCATCAACATACAAAACCAGAAAAATAATTTTACTCCCACTGAATTTGTGATATACACAATCTTCAACAACGTTAACCTCAAAACCAAACGAGGTAACAACTTGCTGAAATTTATAGTACCACTGGCGAGAAGCTTGCTTGAGTCCATAAATGGATTTTATCAATTTGTAAACCATATTATTTGGATCTTTCGACACAAAGTTATCTGGCTGCACCATATAAATAGTTTCGTCAATGTTACCATTAAGAAACGCCGTTTTGACATCCATTTGATGTAACTCAAGATCAAAATGTACAACATATGCTATGATTATTTTAAAGGAGTTTTTTCAAAGATACTAAAGAGAAAAACTCTTTAAAATCAATCCCAAAATTTTGAGTAAAGTCACTAGTTACAAGACATACTTTATACCTCTCCACATGACCCTTCGAATCCTTCTTGTTTCTAAATGTTCATTTGCAACCAATGGATTTCATACTTTTTGATAATGGGACAAGTTCTTAAACTTTATTGTCTTACATGAACTTATACTCCTTATTTATTGTATCAATCCACTTTGAGAACTGGAACTTTCCATGGCCTGACAGAAGTTGATTAGATCATCTTCCAGTATCCACAGTCTTCCTCACGTTCCTAGAGAAATATGACAATATTATCCGAAATTATATTTCTTCTTTCTCTGGTGGACAATCTTAATATTACCGGTTCTTGAGGTTGTTGAATTTGTTCCTTAGGAATAATTACCTTATCTTGAATGGGGCGTCGCTACGTTATCGTTGTTAAGGTATCTCAACAACGACTTATAGAGGTAATTCGACATTGTCTTATTAAGACTCCGAATTCACTTCTTGATCATGACAGGTATAGAATCCTGCACATCGTCAAAAGTGATAGTAGGAATCGTAATTGATTCCTTCTCAAAGACAATGATTCTGACTTTATTTCTCTCCCAAACTCAACATCCTCAAAAAATATTACACTTCTCGTCTCAAAAAAATTTCTTAGTGTGGGATTGTATAATTATCAACCCCTTGATCTGTAGCATAACCAATAAAGTAGCTGCTTATAATTGAACTTTGGTCTGTATTTCCTTTACACATTAATATAGACATTAAAGTCTACAAAGTCAATAAAATCCACATCTCATCAGACACAAGTCGTTCAACTCTATTTCTAAAGATGTGACCTAATCGCTTATGTCATAATGAGGCTAAAAACATTAATTGTTAATTTTGCGTTTAGTACCACATGACTCCACTTGCAAGGTTTTATTGTAAGATGCAATAGTTTCAACTGAATATAGGTTATCATAAACCTTAAGGGAACCGTTACCAATAATATTTAAATTTAAAGATAGACTAAACTTATTGTTTCCAAATGAACAATGATAACCAGATTTGTCCATTAAGGAAACTAAAACTGAATTTCGTCTAAAAGACGGTACAATAAAAATGTCTATCAAATCCAAATAATAATCGGTTCCTAAAAAATAACCTAAAATGTCCTATTGCTTCCACTTCTACCGTCACCCACATAGATGTATCTTTCACCATCAATTGACTTTCGGTAACTCAGGCAACCTTGCCTAGAACATTAATGTGGGTAGTCCCACCAGAATCTAACTACCATGAGTTTCTTGGTACTAAATCTAAATTAACCTCAGAACAGAACAAATTTAGAAATGTACTTTTCTTTATACGCCATGCGTGGTACTTTGTACATTTCTTCCTTATGTGTCCTATCACAAAAGAACAACCCTTAGTTTTATATTGTTGTTTTTTTGGTCTGGGCCCTTAGCAGCTACTGTATTCATTTCTTTTTGCCCTTAAAGTTTATCCCATTAAACATAAAAATTAAAATCTTATTGGCAGATATTTTAACAACATTAACTGTAAAGAGAACAAAGCAACAAAAAAAATATGCTCTAACAAATAACCAAAGCGTAAAATAAAGTCAAACAAATTCAAATAATGGTGAACCCCATCTCAAGATACCTAGTACATCATTAATATCAAGTCTTTGGACAATGATATTAACTGCAAGTGGTATTCTTGGTGTAATGATCAAACGTTGACAATAAATCATGTCAAATAATAAGCCTATCTTTGGATCGGGTTATTATTCACATGTAAACCGTATAATTGTCATACATTTATCACCACAAGTATGTGTGCAATTCGGCCAAGTATTAACCGTCCTTTGGGCCGGCTAATACCCGCATGAATATACACACACAAACATCCGACATCCCTTATAGACTATCTACGCAAGAGAGGTCACTTTGGCGATATCTTATTTCAATGAGTCTACTTAGAATATTAGACAACTATTGCTAGTCACAAAAGACACCAAAAATTTGAATGTTGACTAAATTTTACAAAATCGAATCATGTCCAAAACTTTATGTACATGCATATTTAAATTTAAATAATCAATAATCAACAGTTAGATTCCACTAAATATATGTATCAAAAGATTTTATCAAATAATCCATAAAGATTATACCAAAATTTATCTACTACATGATAAACATGTAAATCTTTTGCATGATTTAAAACATGAATTTTAATTTGACAAAATTGAGCATTATCAACACAATAGAATTCATGTTCTGAAAATATGCATCCAGAGAACATCAACAACAACAACATGATACAAATAGTCCAACACCATATTCATAAGATTGCCGAGTACGAAGAGACTGAACCACATTAAACAAGTCACATACAAGAATGATATTTGAACAAAAAAGTGGAACATGTTCCCTGCTCCATAAATCTTTTCCGTACGGTCACAAAATATATACTACCACAAAAATAGCTTGCTTCTTAATAGTATGCAGTATCCACCAATACGAAACTGAAATCGAAACTACCAAAAACAACTAACTCAAAGCCATTGAAACTCTCTTAAACCCCTCAAAAACTGCCAAATAAGGAGGTACGGATAGTGACTACTGCAAAACCATTCTTCCTATATATCTTCTGGTGAAATATGCCACAGCCTGTAATATATCAAGCTATACAGAGAAGTTTCAACCTGATATCATACCAAATCTCCTACACAACCTAATAAACACAAGTCTCCTTCCTATACATATTACATTATTGGCAACTTACAGTTTCGCAAATTTCAATGGGGTGACTCAACATGCTTAAGATATATACAAATTTAGAAGTTACCAAAGCAAAATGAAAGATTTTGAATGCAGCATGGTAACATAATCGGCAACTTTGATCATGTGTCGATTTGAAGAGTTAGAGGAACATAATTATTATCTAACAATCAAAACAAAACTAATGTTTTGATTTATATTAAAAAATTCAACATCATGTATAAAGAGAGATCTAACCATTTAGATCATAAAAAAATTGATCAAACAGTCAGAAAATTGACCTAAATTAAATTAGATCGAACGATCTAGGGTTCCTTTAAGCACCAAAAAAAAACATAAACTGAATCTGAGACTTCAAACTCATGAACCAAACAAGGGTGGCTCTGATACCACTTGTTAGAAATTTTATTGTACCCTGTCGATTCATGAGATGAATAACATAATAAAAATTACGGAAGCGTACCTGAATCCATTGTCTTTGCTTGACGGATCTTGATGCAGACGTCTCTCTTGATGGGATTTGATCTTCCAACCCGCTACGACCCTTAATAACAAAGATGAAATCTTTGTTCCTCTCTTTGTTGATGGGGATACAGAAGAGAATAGAGAAACCCTCTCTTGGTGGTCGTATGAGTTGGGGACCATTGTAATGCCCCGCTCCGTACGGTGCATTACGATGAGTCGTTGACTCGAAGAGTTACGTTGACCCGATGTGGTATCGATGCGAATCGATGCAAGTGTTACGTTGGCCAAAGGTAAGCTTTGAGTCGATTGGAATCTATGAATCGAATCGATGCAAAAGATAAGTTCCGTTGAGCAAGTGCTAATTTTAGTTGATCTGGTGTGCAGGCTATGCTTTTACGCTGGACGATAAGAGGTCGGTATTTTGCCTTATGCAACGAAGTGTCCGCAAAACCAAATCATGGCCTTACAACGGATTGTGGCATGGGCGCGATAGGCCAAATCAACCGAGTAGTTCAAAGGAATGGCTAAGTCCGAGAGTTAGCTATGCGACCAAGTTATGGAAGCGAGCCGCTCCAACTCGGCGAAACGACAAGGCGTATCGACTTAAGGTGGGCGGGTTCTTGACTCTCTCTCCCTATTCTTTCACGTCTAATAAAATATGTCCGTGCATGCGTAAGATGTTATCGAGTTAGCGAGCGTGGCTCGGCGAGTAAGTGTCTAAATATGTGTTGAACACTAGGCGTAGAACATTGATTATGGCGTTGAGCGTGCCCTCGTGCACTTATGCTACGAAAAGACTAAGTAACCTACGGAACTAGGCTATGTGAATGACTTACGAATGGTACGCATTGAATATGAGTATGAGATGACTAAGCCGTTGGGCGTCGTGCATCAATATGGATGTGTTGGGGCATAACGCCGATGGAGCTCCCCATTTAGATGGTGGATTATGTTTATGAGACGCCAATATGCTTATGGTGCGAGACTATGTTTATGGAACACGAGATTGGTTGGACGATATGACTTGTATGCTATGGTACGTATTGCATGGTCAATGGACTCGGATGGCCCGTGCACGGGTGCGACTTCCCTCGGACGGTTACACCGGGGCACCGGGACCGTTCGGCCTAGGAGGGAATTATGTGTGGTATTTATGGTGCACATCATTCGGACGGATTGCGACCGTCCAGTGCTGTGATAAGCTATGATATCCGTAAGTTTGGGATCCTTCGGATACTGGACTAGCAACCCGTATCGAAGTGATCGTAGGCTTACACATAAGAGATGCCAAGTCCATTACGGTGCGAAACACCGTGACCTTCATATAGTTAGGGCCGGTGGACTGAGTTGAGAGTTGGGTGCAGGCGCAGGGCCTACGACCCTTATGCATTGTCTAAGTTTATGGTCGGAATGTTGCGTAAATTATATGGTTTCTTACGTAAGTTCTAACCAGTGCAGGCTAAAGAAAATGGGACGGAGATGGGCACGAACACTATATTTACGTTCATATTATGCCTAACTGTATCTGCTGCAGGAACACGGTAGTGGACACGTTATGATAAAGTTGCTATGCATAAACATTGCCATGAAATCGATCCTAAGGCTAAATAGAAAGATCACAATTTAAGATGCATGTTCCACTGAATATATTTAGTGCTTGGTTTGGGTGCGAACGGATCTTGATCAGTGCGAAGCAAGGACGAAAGCAATAATCCCCCACTAGTTTGTGTGCAGGCTCAGGTTATGATCGGCTCGGGACAGAGCTTGGCTTGGACGTGCCGAGGCATGGAGTCCTTGGCGTTCAAGAGGAGCTACCGCATAGGCGTTCGGACTTGCGACATGGAGATGTTCGGCCGAAGACTACTTGGTAGCTATAAAGAGGCATAATGTATGGAACAATGTAATCCTTTGTGAGCTAGAGAGATCATGAGCGTTGTAGCCAATTGGCATATATGTTGGGCTATTCAGAGCCTTTGTAATCTTCAATATGTTATCAATAAAAGAGATTCTTGTGTTATACTTTGTTTCTTTCCGCTGCTTATGTTACGAATTTGAGATAATCACTATGTGAACTTGTCACGCCCCAGAACCAGAATACTGGAGAGCGGGGGCGGACACAGCCAGCTACGTATAATAAAATGAAATCCATCTCACTATACGGTCACGGCTGTCTAGAAATATGAGGGTTTATCTACAAGCCATCAGTCTCTTAAGGTCATAAATTATCCTATTGTCTCAATCTCAACCAACTAATAATAGTAACAAGATATCAGATCACCAAATATACAATTGTAAGGCGTCCCAAACATTACATATCCAGATAATCATGAAGTTAGTCGTACAAAATGTAAGGACTAGCAAGAGTTAAGTCATACATGATCAACCTCGAGTTGCCAATCATGTTTATAGCCCGTAGGCAGACAGAAAGTAAAGTGCATCGAGCTAACATGTGCTCGTCGGCTAAAACGCCTCAAAAGAATAATTTTACAATAAAGTAGGCAAGACAAAAAAGAAAACCCACTCTTGGCCCGGGTTCCGTCTAGTGTTCACCATTGGGCTGGAAGCTTGGTAGATCCTCGGGAGCTGCTCCAAAATCTGGCCACACAAAACCAGCTGGGTCAACCCCAGAAAGAGCAAGTGCCACAAGGGGGCCACGAAATAAGAACAAAAGCCAGCAATCAGCACAATAATATAATTACATAATAAGAGACAGTAATTTAAGAAAAATATGATAGGTGAATATAAAAGACAATCCTGTACAAAATCGATAAAAGACAGAACATATGGAAAAGCATGACAGGATGATATACGATGAGGTAACCATGAGACTATTCAGATAGCCAGGTTACAACCCGTAAACCAAACAAGGACCGGGGTTGTAACCCTTCGTCTGAACGGAACTTGGATTCTCCCACCATTAATCGGCAAGATATAAGAAAATCATGACAGGTAGTAATTCTTATGTAGGAATCAAGACAAGACTAGACAGGTTATACCTCATTCAATCAATCACGGCCAAGCAATAAGTACGGCTTGCTACTTTAACTAACTAGGTTATCACAGGCCTAGTTACTAGCAAGATGCAATAAGAATTCCAAGTCCGGTTACCTGTTTGTTACTACCTGAGTGATCCCAGCAAGAAAAGGAAAAGATAGCAGGATATAGCAAACACACTGTAGTAAGATACATGTGTCCTAAGGTACCACACTCGACGGCGGGCTGGAAGTGCGCTCATCTCGACGGATAGCAACAAATCCCAAGTATATATATATATATAAGGCCGGGACCAAAGGGGCAACGGATAACTGGGAAATTCTTTATGAACTATTTAATTAATCTAGTCATTAATCCTAGCCATATTCAGTATGAATCCCTGACCGTGGGAAACCAGGGATTCATGTCCTAGACATGATGCAAGACAAGATAGGTTCATTTGTACAAACATATTCACCCACGGTGTCCAGGCCATTTATTCTTATCAAGTCGTGTTAGCCGTCGCAACAGCATAAGATAAATCATGTCAGGGTACTTGTCAGGAGTGCGCCACGACGGGCCACTATCATGTCAGGTTGGTCATGTCAAGGGTGCACTACTACGGGTCACTGTCGTGTTATGATAGTTCCTTGTCATACCAAGTCATGTACAATGGTCATTCCAAACATAACAAGTAAAATCAAGTTCATGACAAAAAGGCGTAAGGATATAAAATGGGCGTAAAATATCTAATAAAATATCAAAATACGGGGTTATAGAATAGCCAAGCTTAAAGAAATAAAACCAAAACTCCAAGAGCCAACGGGTTAAGCAAGGGGTCAGGGGAGCAGCGTACGCAAAAGTCACGCACGCTTCAGAGAGCAGCGTAGGTGAAAAGTCACGCACGCTACAGGGAGCAGCATAGGTGAAAAAGTCACGCACGCTCAAGGAGAGCAGCGTAGGTAAAAAGTCACGCACGCTGAGAGAGCAGCGTGGGTGAAAAGTCACGCACGCTACAGGGAGCAGCGTAGGTGAAAAGTCACGCACGCTACAGGGAGCAGCGTAGGTAAAAAGTTACGCACGCTGAAAGAGCAGCGTGGGTGAAAAGTCACGCACGCTACAGGGAGCAGCGTAGGTGAAAAGTCACGCACGCTCAAGGGAGCAGTGTACGTGAAAGTCACGCACAATACAGGGAGCAGTATACGTGAAAGTCACGCACGCTCAAGGAGACACGCTTCCAACAGGAAGCGTACTCAAGCCTGCATACGCAGCGCTAAAGAGCGCGCGTAGCTCAGTGTGCGTAAGCTAAACAGCTCTGCACACTGCTCACTGTCTTCTCCAAACAGCAAGAACACCAAGGAAGAACCCAAAGCCTCACAAGTTCATAACTTGGCCATCCGAACTCCAAATCCGGATTTCCAAAGTTCCAACTTGGGTGAAACTGAAAGCTCTTCCTCATGGAAACATCAAAACCCATAAAATCCAACTTAAGTAGGTCAAACCATACAAAATTCGAAAATAGAAATAACTTAGATCTACAACAATGTAGGCTCCAAATCACAAAAACCCAAGTTCTAATGTTGATCACCATGTCCTAATCTATCAAATGGACAAGGAAAAGAGGGTTCTCATGTAGTGGCAAGATGCACTTGCCTAGGGTTAGGAGAGTTGTGGAGGAAGGAGAAGAAGAAGAAGGAAATTAATGGTGGAAGTTATGAGGAGAGAGAGTGATAGGTGATGTTATAAAGTGGGGGAGTTGTGGTGGGTTGAGGGTGTAGCATAGGGCTAGGGTGTTCCAACACATAAAACCGAACCAAACCGAACCATCCCCAATAAAACCGAGCCATGCCAAAACCAAAATACGAGAAATACCGAAATTCTACAAGTCGAGAAAAAATAAAATACATGCCAAAATCCAGATACGAGCATAAATACGAAATACGGGAAATACGGAAAATGAGGGTGACAGAACTGTTATCTTGCCTTGCACGAGCGCAACTCCAGGCTCGTGCGGCATCACGCCCCAGCGAGGACGATGATTCGGGTAAAATCTAGCGAGGACGAGTGATTTCCCGGATCGGGGCGTGACAACCATAACCCTAATGAACACATATATTTATATGTTTTGACATTCCTAATTTGGTCCCTCATCAAATTAGAATTATCTTCGGTATCTACACATTAATTCCATGACAATTATACCCTTAAACCAATTTCCAAATAGACCACTTTAATTTGGCTTAATTATTTAGATAGCCTAAACACAATTAATTTTACATGTGTGGCCCCTTAATTATTGAATAATTCCAACAGATCCGAGCGAAACAATAGTCCTACCTAGTCAATGAGTTCTAGATATGGAAACATATTTCAGGTCTATATAGGATTAGATTTATATATATTGACATATGACATACTATATAAAGAGGTTTAAGGTTCCTTATGTATATAATTAATTGTGCTAGACCTCCAAGAAATTAAAATGGACCTCCAAAATATAATTAATTGTGCTCAAGAAAATGTGTTTGGTAGCCACCAATAGGTTGAGAGAAAAAAAATGAGAAGAAATAAAGAGATTGAATGAGAGAGAGAGAAATTGGATTTCTTAGATTTTCCTGGGTGTAATATCTAGTATTTTTTGTGTTCTTTTTTTGTACTTTCTCTAATTGTTGGAGTTACGAAGTTATAGCGATCTTATAAAATATTGTAACCTACTTAGTAACTCACTATCCTGGTAATTTTTACCGGATATGATTTTTCACTTTTTTTGTCTGTCTTAAATTTGTCTTTATTTTTTTGTATAAGTCAACCAATTAATTTGTTTGGTGTGGGCGGGTGTTGGTTTGTCGCATACACGCAACTTGAAGAATAATTTTTGTTTTTTATTTCTAACAAAATGATGGATGTGGTCCAATGGCTAAAGCTCTACTATCGTTTTGTAGACTAACAATCTCGGAGAGGAACCTCAACTCCCGAGATGATGCGTGGGATGGTAGACTTCTTCGCCATTAGCTCACTTCGCTCGCTTGTCTTGGCAAGACGCAAGGTTCTGATCGATCATATCATATTATTATACTAAAAAAAATAAAATATTAGTTTTTTTGTTGAACGAACAAATTATAGATTATTCGATAATACCGATTACTCAATTAGTTTTCACGGTCCGTTCGATATATTATTCAGTGCATCAGGTGGTCATGTATCCTTTCAAAACATCATGTTGTTAAATAGATATATTTATGTCGGAGTTTATAGCTAGAGCATCAATACTAAGGTTGATCCCAATTTCTAGATTATAGAGTCAGACTGTACGAGCTCATAAATGTGTAGAATAGTAAGGTTCAATTGGAGCCATATTCTGATTCCGTCCATGCCACATGAGCTATAGCCCATGCCTGATAAGTTCTACATTTAGAATGTAGGAGCTTATTTTTTAGAATAGTAATCTTAATTTGGATACAAAATTTGTATATTCTAGATTTTACATTATTTTTTGAGCTCGCCTACAGAAACCCAAATAAGAACTAAAAAATAATAACTTACAATATGGATGTGACACGTGAATCACTAACATTGAAAGTGTACTTATTTTTAGTCCCTTAAAAAAATCAAGGGATAAGATGCCTGAAATCCAACGACTTTTCATGGTCTAGTTTACAGGAACTCATGAGTTCCTCTAGGATTTGTTATTTTTTGACCTATATTTTTTTGACCTTTGTTACCAAAAATTATTTATGTTGCTGGATCATTTTCTACAATTTTCATACATACCCAACCCATCCTATATTTATAAATTTGGACGTTAAGATGTACTGTTTAGCTCCATATGTTGTGGATGTTATAAGAAGTAAGAAAACAAAAGCAAAATCATATGTGGAGGTACGTTCTTTTTTAAGTCTAAAACTCCTTAGCCCAGGAATGAATGCATGACACGAATACAATTCAATGATTGGTTAATTGATTTTAAGTCACATGCATAAAATATCGAAGTGTGACAATAATATGAATAGACTATAGGCTGTGAATAACATAATCCATGTTGTGGCTATACTTGTAAGGATATCGAGCGTGCCTGATCGTGGCTTCATGAACAACCTTCAAAATTTGGAGATCCCAAATATAATTTAAAATTTTGTTAATTGTTTACATAAATATTAGACGAGAATGAGATTTTTTTTTTTTTTACGTTTCATTATTTTCTCTTCTAAAAAATAATGGACTTTTCTCTTCGCTATTTCTGTCTAATTCTCAATCATTCTATCATCAAAATATTATGTGAAAAACTTTCACCTTTCTTTCTCATCATTTTCTTAGAAACAATACAAGATTTTTTTTACACTTCTATTTTTACAATACACAATAGAGGAACGTACATTTATTTTTTATTTCTTTAACAATCATAGAAACAATTCTTGCAATTATATTAGCAGTCTATAATTTAAGCACGTATTTTCTAACAACATACGATACAGATTCTATACAATCATTATTTCTTTCTTTAACGAGCATAGCAACAATATTTAACTTAATCAATATCATTATCTTATTAAATGCATACATATTTCATATAATTATTATTTTAGTGATCACAAAGGGCTATTCTTAGAAGCAAAGGATATATCTATTCTTTATGAATTTATCATTAATCGTAAATAAAATAAAAATTTGTCCACTCATCTAAAAATAATATAATGCCACTGCTAGAAGTAGACTATTACAGATGTGACATTTTTTGGAATTCAAACATATCATATAAATTTGTTACTAATTAATTGTTTTTCCTGTTGTTTTGTACTCGTGTGGATATGACCGCAATCCAATTCAAAGATTTTTTTTTTCATTGATTTCAAGTTGATTATGTGCATAAAGCACTAAAGTGCGACAATAATGTCACTGTGAATGACACAATGCATGTCGGTTGTCGTATAGACATGGATACCATGCAATCGAACAAATAGCAAAACGACTTTTAGAAAGTAAGGAATCGTTCATCGTTTATAAAAACCGTTCCCGATCGAACGGTCTAGCCGTGTTGGTTCGGACCATATGTGTGTTCCATCTTGTTCCGGACCATATATTGCTACAATAGAAGGTTCGGTCTGACCTTTTAGGCCATTTGAACAGGGTGAGCTTTTAGGGTCAGCATTATTCAGTTTTGGATCGAAATCGAACCGAACATAATAACAAATTCGGTTTGTAATATTCGGTTTGGTTTGTATAGGTGTGAGCACTATTCAATTTGGATACAAAATCGAACCGACCGAATTACGGTTCGAATTAAAAAAAAAAAGAATTATGTTTCGATTTTGAAAATATTGAAAAAATTTATCCGGTTTCGATCGAAAATCAAATAAGACTTATGCAATTATGTAAATATCATCAATTTTTATGATTAAAATGTGTATATTTTGAAAACAATAATTCTATGTATGTATTTTGAAGTCAACTTTAGACCTAACTTTGAAATACAACACATATATATTAACCACAACCTCCACTGTGGGTAATTGTGGCAAACTCGCCTCTAGGCTAGAGGTCATATATATATATATATATATATATATATATATATATATATATATATATGTACGTACTTTGTACGTATTTTAATTAGAATATTATAAGATCAGTTGTCGTCTGTCCGTCTTTTCTATGTGACTATTCATATGTGTGTTTTTTTATAATGTCAAGAGATTCGAAGTACGATTTTTTTTTAATTTTCTATTGAAAATATAATTTTTGGAAAATGGTAAGGAAATAAAAATTTATTGTCATTGGAACATGAAGAATTGTATGAAAAAAGAAAACTTCATAGCATGCAACTTTATTGTTTTGACACTTTAACATAAATGACATGCTAGTTGACATATATAATAACATCATGTTTATAAAATACTCAAGGGTATTTTAGGAATTCAAAATTTTCACCACCAAGTTTTTCTATTATATATATATATATATATATATATATATATATATATATATATATATATATATATATATATATATATTAACCACAACCTCAACAAAAAAAAAAAAAAAAAACAAATCGATTCTTGCAAAAGAAAAAAAGCGAATTGATTATATACAGATAATGTTCCGAATTCGTTTATGCTAATCTCTTGGTTTATTCGAACAAACCGGACGCTCATACTATCACATATAACACTTGTTTGGAACTATTCTTCCAGATAATTGATATATATATATATAATATATATATATATATATATTATATATATATATATATATATATATATATATATATATATATTTATATATATATATATATAATATATATATATATATATATATATATATATATATATATATATATATATATATATATATATATATTTATATATATATATATAGGAAGCGGATCAAAGGCCCCGCCCGCGGAGCCCCCGTCGAAGCCCCGCCTATATATATATATATATATATATATATATATATATATATATATATATATATATATATGACAGACTCCTCCGGTTTGGATTGCAAATCTCGGATCCCAAATGTGTGCTATGTAATGAGGAAAATGAATCTATGGGACATCTTTTCTTTGTTTGTCCGGTGACCTGGCACATTTGGACTGAGCAGTGTGCACAGCTGAGAGGAGGAGTTGGGGTGGACCGAGACATCCGGAGCATTCTCAGCTGGATCCGAGATCACAGAGGCCGGGAGCCGGGGTGGGCTAGAAGAGCCAGAGTTCGTCTTGCTGCATCTGTTTGGCACATCTGGAAGGAGAGGAACAGACGTAGGGCTTGACTACCCCCTCTTGGAATTCTACATAATATAGAATTCGATGTATCTGTAATGACCCCATAACTATTATTTGGGGCATGGAGAGTTGTGATGTTGTACTTTAATACCTTTTCCGCTATTTGCGAGGAATATATTCATCCATATTCCAAAAAAAAAAAAAAATAATAATAATAATAAATATATATATATATATATATATATATATATATATATATATATATATATATATATATATATATATATAAAATTTCCTTTTATTCTTACTGGGCCATCTGACTTGGTGGCGAGCGAACAATAGGCTTCAAGATTGGCCCGGTTTGACCGCCAATCCATAGAGAGGCCCACTATTAGACTAATATTGTTGAGTATGTAGACTTCTGAGATATACTGGGACATCTGACTGTGAATCAAACCTAAGCTTTTAAGTAGGGGTGTGCATCGATCGGTGGTCGACCTATTTGGTTACAACCGAAGTCGAAACGAAGTTAATCGGTTTGAAAATAATTACAGCCGAACCAAACCAACCAATTGGTCGGTTCGGTTTTGAAACCGACCGACTTGGTTCGGTTTGGATCGGTTCGGCTGATCGATTTTGATTAGACAAAAAATTTCAAGTATATTAAAGTATTTCAGAAAGTAAATTCACACAAAAATAAATTCTAACCATCTTTTGTTTGGAAGATGTTTGTATGAGATTCCAAAAGGACAATAATCTTCTAAGTAGATCACTTGCATAATGAATTTCTTCCACAAATCCAAATGATTCTCGAAAATAAACTATAATCCTAATAGATCTATGAATTGAAGATGGAAAATAAACAAACAATGAGATGGATAGGTTAGACCGGATATAAACCTAACTTTAGGTTGTTACTAACTAGGTTCGGTTTGGTTCGGTTTAAGCGGTTTTTGGAATGACCAAACAGTGAACCGAACCAAATCGGACGGTTTTTTAAATGGTCAAGTCGAACCAATCCGACCGGACCATCGGTTCGGTTAAAAATCGACCGATTCGGTTTGGTTTGGTTCGATTTGGTCGGTTTGGTTCAAATATGCACACCCCTACTTTTAAGTGTTCAAACAATAGAATAACGATAATCAAATAATAAATCCAAATTAGACATGTAAAACCTGAAAGTTTATTTTATAACATTTTTTGCTTTGTTTTCTAAATGTTAATATATGAATATTTATGTTATTTGTCGGAGAAATACAAGAGTTCAGAAAGCCTAAAATTACTACTCTTAACTCGGCTGAACTAAAAATTATTTTATAATTTGTTAGATCGAAATAAGAGTTCGAACATGCTGGAATAAATTTGGACTAAGACCATCTCCAATGGTGATTTCTAAAATTGAGTTCTTACCATCTCCAATGGGGGTTTCTATCTTCCCTATTTCTATGGAAGAAATCCAGTTTAGAAAAAACTTCTCCCAATGATGATTTCTATCACCATTTCTATCCTAGGTGGCAATGATGTAGGATAGAAACTTTCTACGAGGGTTTCTACATGTAGAAACTCTCATAGAAATTCTCCTATCTCTTATGACAATTATTATTGGGCCCCACACCATTAAATTGGTTCTTTTACTATGTGACACATAGGATAGAAATGGAGAACCATTGGACAGCATTTTTGTATGTCTACAATTTCTATGTAGAAACTCTTCCAACTAGGATAAAAATCTCCTTAAAGTACAATGCCAAGTAGGATAAGAACTCAATTTTAGAAATCACCATTGGAGATGGTCTTAGGTGGCATTGTACTTTAAGGAGATTTCTATCCTAGTTGGAAGAGTTTCTACATAGAAATTGTAGACATATAAAAATACTCTCCAATGGTTCTCCATTTCTATCCTATGTGTCACATAGTAAAAGAACCAATTTAATGGTGTGAGTCCCAATAATAATTGTGATGAGAGAGGAGAATTTCTATGAGAGTTTCTACATGTAGAAATCCTCCTAGAAAATAGAAACTCCCATTGGAGATGGCCTAAGGGTGCGTTTCATTACAAGGTGGAAATAAATTAATTCCATAGAATAATTTTACTACAAAAAAATTTCAAAAAATTTCACGGAATTAATTTGGGTGTTTGATTGTCTTTTTTCAATGAAAAAATAGTTATTTTGGAGGGAAATATTTTTCTATGGATTGGGCCAATTTTATTTTCCACCCTTTCAGAGTAAAATATGAAAAATATAGATTTTTGAAATATAATTCTATGAAAAATATAAGCTATCAAACACTGCAATTCGTGGAAAATTTGTAATGACAATAATGGAATGTAAGATGTTAGGTGACTATAGCTAGATATAGTTGATGCATTTTTGCAAGAATTATCACAATCAAGAATTATTTTTATTTTTTAATAATATGTCATAATTATTCCAATCAGATTTTTTTTAATTTTTTTTAAAAACAGTACGTAAGAATTATTTCAACCGGAATTGTTTGAAAATTTTAATAATGTTCAACAATTATACCAATCAAGAATTTTTTAAAATTTTTTTAAAAATAAAATGTGAGAATATCCATCTATGACATGTTTAATTTTTTTAAAATAATACGTAAGGATTATCCTAATCAGATTTTTTTTTAATAATATGCAAGAATTATTCTAATCATGTTTTTTAAATTCAAATGATCTCGCATGGAATTAGCCCAATCAAGATTTGGTTTTTGTTTTTTTAATTTTTAAATAATATACAAGGATTTTCCCCATTATTTATCCGAGTCAATTTTTTTTTTTATGTTTTATAAATAATATGCAATAATTATCCCATTTAAAAAAATTAAAATGAATATGATGTCCAAATTGAGTTAGTATATTTTCTTCTCTCTTCTGGAATGCTTAAGTTGGAGAATCTCTTTTGGGCATCAAACCCACTGCAAAAATCAATTTTTAAATAGATTTACCATGGTCGAAACATAGAAAGTGTTAGTTTTTTGTTGGTTTGATGTCCTCCTTTGCAAGTCTTCTGAATTTTCCACTCTTCTACAATTGTTGCAACAAATGTACGAAATTTGAGCGACCTTCGTGGTGACCGGATAGAAATATAAGACCCAAATCTGATGGCAAAAAAATCAGTAGATTAAGTCACATTGACGTATTATTTTTTTAATTTATAAAAATAGTACGAGTTGAAATTATCGAGTCCAAAAAATATGCAATACAGCATACATAAAGTTCTGTACGTTTCTTGAATATCTTAAAAAACAACTGTTGAAAAATGTAGCCCTATAAAAATTTTCTGAAAGAAAAATCAGTACAAGTGAAGCAGCATGTCTGTGTGAGTACTCAAATGCAGAAGAATCAGCTTCTTCGTAGATTTCTCTACTTTTTTTTAGTTACAAGTCTCGTCCCGCGTCCAATTATATTCGTTAAAGTTCGTAGTGGACCATCCATGCATATATCGATCAGAATGATTGTTGGTAGAACGTTCGAATATATATAGTGTGATGCAAGCTGGATTTTATTCCTCATTGAGACGGACGTGTAAGAACCTAACGGAAAAATTAGTAAAGCACCTCCCCTCCACTGAACCACAATCATTGATTGGTCCCTATTTCAATGCGTTGGCCGTGGGAACCACAAAAACTGAGTCCTCCGGCTATCGTCGTGGTCCGACCCGGACCAATAGGGACCATGATTTTTTCTCGGTTCACGTGCAGGGTCCTTCCATCGGTCTGTGTAGTATGATTGTTTCTAAAAGAATAATTCCTAAGCGATGGAAAGTCCGCGCACGCGAAACCGAGGACATGTGACCGCCCCCATTGGTCCGGGTTGAGACTCACAAAATATCAATGGGGGTCCGCCACGCGTTCTTTATTTTGCGTGCACGATCCCCCTTCGGTCCGTGTAGCATGACGGTTTCTAAAATTGGATTCCTATCGTACTTTCATTCTACTTAAAAAAAAACTTCTATCATAGTTGGAAGAGTTTCTACATATTAATTACACACACAAAAATGATCAATTTAATGGTCTTTTTTTATAAATGGTTCTTCATCTAAATGTAGAAATACTCATAGAATTCTCCATCATACATGCTACATAGATAGAAACCACCATTTAGAGAAGTTGTTTCTAAAATAGATTTCTACCAAAGAAATAGGGGAGACAGAAACCCTTTTTAGGCCATCTCCAATGGGGATTTCTAAAATTGGATGTTGATCCTCCTTGTCATTGTACTTTATGTAAATTTCTATTCTAGTTTATAGATTTGTGAATTTTCTCTATAGATATTGTACACGCAAAAAAATACTCTCCAATGGTTCTCAATTTATATTATACTTGGCAACAAATGAAATGATCAATTTAAATGTGTGTGACCAAATATTAATTTGAATGGGAGAGAAAAAATTTATATGAGAGTTTTTACACGTAGAATTAACCTCCATATAAACTCTCCATTCTAGGGGTGAGCATCGGTTCGGTTCGGTTCAAACCGAACCGAATATGCGAAAACCGAAATAACCGTAAACCGTATTTCTCAAAACCGAAAACCGAACCGTTTTTATAAAAACCGAACAAAACCGAACCGAATTAATTCGGTTCGGTTTTCGGTCGGTTCGGTTTCATGGGCCAATGTGCATGGCCTTCAAGTTTTTAGCAAAATGAGCCTATTTAAATAACAATTTTTTTTAAAAATATATGACATTATTGTATTTATGAATTGTTATATTACATAGAGTGAAAGATATTAGTATATATAGATTGATGGTAGATAGAGAGAGTGCTCAAAGAAGCACCGACATAGAATAGGAGAAGAGAGTGCGCTCAGTTAGAGGTTAATAAACATTAGTATATGTATATTGTGGATAGTTTGATAAATTACTAAATCTAAATCGGTTTTCGGTTCGGTTCGATTTTTCGGATGAAGAACCGAAAATCGAACCGTTATTTCAAATTTTTAAAATTTTAAACCGTAAACCGAACCGATAACCGAAAAAACCGAACCGTTTGTCATATTTCGATTCGGTTCGGTTCGGTTTTCGGTTTTCAACCGTTATATGCTTACCCCTACTCCATTCCATACTACCGCCACATAGGATAGAAATTGGGATATAAATAGATTTTTTTTAAATGAGCTTCTACCAAAGAAATAGGGGATAGAAACCACATAAGAGATGGTCTTAAATAAACTTCTCCCAGTAATAACTTTTATGTAAATTTTTATCCCATGTGAATATGATATATATGATGAAGAGTTTCTATGAGAATTTTTATATGTAAAACTCTCATAAAAATTCTCCATTTCTCAATAATATTATGTCCTCCTAATAAATTATTAAATTGATTATTTTATTTGTTGTCATGTAGGATAGAAATGAAAAACCATCGTACAATAATTTTTTGTGTATACAATTTCTCTATACAAACTCGTAGTGAAATTAATTATTACTTTAGGATAGATGCAATTTCTTTCTTTCTTTTTCTATTAGATTACCATGCTAAATTTATAAAACCCTAATAAAACCGCACAAAAGAAAACGACTTTTTTTTTGTAAATAGAGATTAAACGGGTCAATGATGTGACAGAAGAGTCGGAGCTCGTATGGTCTTCTGAACATAATCAAACAAACGCTCTCTTAAGTGGTGGCTCTACCATCCAAAAACGTCATATGCTGGTTCCGAGAGGTCGCAGCCGTGTTTCTTTAAAAAATTATCGATTAATATTTTTTTTTTCTCTCTTAATTTTTTGCATAAAAAGTAGATTGTAAGTTAAAATAATGCTATCCTTTTAAATTGTACCTTCAAATCGATTCCTCCTTACGTAACAGCTGACGTGACATATTGATTTGACAGTTGACGTGACAAATTTTAAAATTAAAATTAATATTAACATAAATTAACATTAAAATTAATGCATGTTAACATTGATATTAAAATTAATATAACGTTAACATTAACAATAATATTAATATTAACATTAAAATCAACATTAACATTAACATTAATATTAATTAATATTAATATTAACATTAAATTAATATTAATTAATATTAACATTAAATTAATATGAACAAAATTGGATAATTAACTTTTTGGGTTAAAATTTGTTATGTCATCGGCCATATCAGATGACACATAATATTATTTAACATGCTACGTCAGCTGCCACATAAGGAGAAATATATTGGAGGAATAATTTGAAAGTACGAATAACATTGCTAGAAAAATATGGTTTCTTTCTAACAGTTTTAGCTCACCCAAGTATTGTAAGACAAGAAAGCTACTGTATGTTTTCTAAATTATCTCACGTAAATCTTACATGTGGGTTATAACACATTCTCATGCAGGAGCAGGGCAAGAAAACTAATATATGATCTTACGTTTCCATATAATTTTTCTGAGGTGGGTAGATAACCAAGTCGATATTAAAAGCAAACACATAATTGATTTTTATTTTATCCTTTTCCCCGAAACAAAGTATCAAATCCGCTACAAAAATCAACACTTAATTTCTATGTTTGCGACACAAAATATTTTTTTCCCTAAAAATGATAAGGTTTTTTTGCTTACTACTAATACTATAATTCGTCAAGACTTCATTATACATGTGATTGGGAGATGCGATAATGATGATTGTTTGGTAACATATATTAAAAAGGACGTTGATAATAAAGATATCATTTAATATTTTAAGAATATAAAATATTGAATAGTTTTATTGTAAAATATTATTTGGTATGTAATTGTAATAGTTTATGATATTTAATATTAATATATATTGATGCAAACTGCAGACTATGTTAGATACACATCGAAACTATTGATCACCTAATTCTTCACTGTTCCATTACAGGTTCCTCTTGGCTTGCGAATCGGTCGATCACAAAGCACATCCAGCCCCAGACAACTGTTGCCACATTCATTACTAGTCTGCTCAAAGAAGGGGATAGTGAAACAAGCAGCCCATTCTTTAGCAATCAATGTTGTGACATCATGGAAATCTTTTTCTCCTACTCTCCCATAAGTGCCAATCAAGCAGCTCATTCTCTAGCAATCAATGTTTTATTTCATAGTCATTCTGACTTTGTTACTTTGTATGAAGTTATTCCTAACTGTATTTTGACCATGTCATAAAAAACATATCTTCTTGTACTTCTATGAATCATTGAAGTTTGATTTGTTCAAAAAATATATATATTAATATATATAACAATTTTGAAATTATAAATATGTTTATTATAATTTTATTTTTTTAATAGTAAACTTCGTCTTCCTAGATGGAAATTTTGGCTAGCCTAATACATGTTAATGAAGGACAAGATCCAAAATGAGTAACGTATATGAACGTTCTCCACACATTTATTCATAATAATAAAGTTTTGCTTACAACATTTGGTATTAATTAGTACAAAGCCCAAATTATTACATAATCCATGCATACATCTCACTTGAACTCTACACAAAGTTATGTAT
The DNA here is from genome assembly GCA_029216955.1 of Iris pallida. Classification (NCBI taxonomy): domain Eukaryota; kingdom Viridiplantae; phylum Streptophyta; class Magnoliopsida; order Asparagales; family Iridaceae; genus Iris; species Iris pallida. The sequence goes on from JANAVB010043419.1 coordinate 18,805,583, forward strand.
CGATCTTTATTTCACAAGCATGGACATATGCTAATTAGTAGTGTCCATCGTCACCTCCACCACCCCCATATCCGGATCCACCACCTGACCCATAGCCCGACCCGGATCCGGAACCCGAACCACCACCGCCACCTTCACCTCCGCCGCCCCCACCACCTCCACCAATTCCTCCTCCGTGTGCACCACCAGCTCCGTATCCAGAACCCGAACCCGACCCGTATCCAGACCCGCTCCCGCTTCCACTCCCTCCACCACCCGCCGCTGCCGCCACCACCGCCACCGCCGCTACCGTACCCTCCTCCATGGGCACCACCAGCACCATACCCGGAGCCCGAACCCGACCCGTATCCGGATCCACTTCCACTCCCTTTCCCGCCGCCAGAGCCTCCGCCGCCGCCACCTCCGCCGCCGCTTCCGTACCCTCCTCCGTAAGCGCCGCCAGCTGCTCCGTATCCCGATCCAGAACCCGACCCGTATCCGGATCCGGATCCGGACCCGTATCCTTCGCCTCCGCCACCTCCGCCCCCACCGCCTTGTCCGTAACCGCCACCATTAGCACCGCCGGAGCCATATCCCGAGCCGCTTCCAGAGCCGTATCCAGAGCCCGAGCCATAATTACCCGAGCCGCCTCCGCCTCCACCACCGCTGCCGCCACCTCCGCCGCCACCGATTCCCATTAAGGACCGGGCGGCGGAGCTGAGGCCAATGCTGAGGAGAAGCACGAAGAAGAAAGCGAGAAGCCTAGTTCTATTAGAAGCCATATTTGTAACACTCTGGTGAAGTGAAGAGAAGGGATGGAGGGGGTACGTATTTATAGTAGTTTTGGTTTGCATGGGGTTGATTGTCTACGTAAGTTAGCAGTGTGAAAAAGGAAGAAGAAAATAAGGGTTTTAGTACTTTCGAGAGAGATGGGTGAAAAATCCTTTACTCTTCATAGTGGACGCTCCTTCTTTTGTCTCTGTCGACCTACTTTGTGACCGTGCAAGCTATGTGGCTGCAGTTCATCATACATACAATCAACAACTTTCGCGCACTAATGTTTTGAGTTTGTTGGACTATACCAAACTAGTGGAAGGCTCAGAATAGTAAACAAATGCTTGCGTGCATTGACTTGCGTAGGATGGTTATAGTAAACTTACTGCTGGAAAACTATACAAGAATAGTAAACATGGGTGAGCGTCGGTCGATTTTTTCGATAATTTTTTTTTACATCAGTATTTAAAAAATCAATATCAATATCCTACTATTTAGAATCAATTATTTCGATTTCGGTTACGATATCGGTCGATTTTTGTTCAGTAATGATATTTTACCGATTAACATTCGAGCAATCAACCCACTTATATGGAATTTCTTAACCTAGATTTTCTTTTATAGTTTTTTTGGAATCATTAATTTTGAAAGTCAAACATCTACGGACCTAGAATAATATGTAAAATTATAAATATCTAAAAATGAGCTTAAAAGTTCTAACACAATCACTAAGTTCATGTCCTTAGCATAAGTACGAGTATACCGAAATCTACTTCTAAGTTATAAGAAAACATAAAAATAGGAATTCAAAACATCATAACTCAATTCTTAGTTTTCTTATAATATAATTTCAAGTCCACCAAAATCCATTCCAAGTTCTAAGAAACTAATTCTCAGCTTAAAAAAAATAAGAAATAAAAATAATGAATAACATAAATTTAATCACGAGCAACATTATGAGAAAGAAAAATATCTAGGGCTCGAGCTTTGGGGGGCGTCATTTAATTTTCCTTTGGAAGAATTAAGTGGTGGGTGGCGGTTGGGTGCAGTGCAAGTGCGTGGTGCGGTTTGGGCTGTGTGAGGCATTCGGGCTAGTGATTGTATATATTGGCCTTCAGACTGGATTGATTTTAAGCCTTCGGGCTGAGTTTGTAGCCTCTAGGCCATAAACAAATTACCTATATATATAAAAGGCACTAGCCTAGTGGTAGTGCGGAAGGGTCGTCCGAGCGCAGGTCTTGGGTTCGAATCCCCCATTGGACGACCGGATGGTTTTGAGCTATGGTCCAACTTGAAGAAAGAACACCTCAAATACAAAATAAAAAAATAAAATAAAATAAAATAAAATATACACACACGCGCGCGCCCGCCAAACCCCCCCCCCCCCCCCCCCCCTCTCGATCCGATGGCAAGGGGGGAGCGGGACTCCTCTATTCGATTCCGCAACCCCTGCCCATATATATATATATATATATATATATATATATATATATATATATATATATATATATATATATATATAATCAGTTCGGTATTTTCGGAATCACTACCAACTACCATTATATTATATTTTAGTTAGTTGGTTCTGTAATTTGGTATCGGTTCATAATTTCGATTCAATTTTTCAAAAAAATTTAGTCAGCATTCGGTCGATTTTTGGGTATCAGTCCGTATTTGTTCACCCCTTAATACTAAATAGAAAAAAAATATTTTACAAACGGTTTGTGACCGCGGACGTGATCGCATGTCAACGTGGCAGCCATCCATTGACCTCCTCTACTATTACCGGATTCCATCCCTTAAAATGGGAGGCCGCCATATGGCTTGAATTCATGTCCGCGGTCACAAACTCTAGACAACGTAACAGTGTCCATACTTTGTTGCTAATATACTTACTGTGATTATAATGATATAACACTATTAATGGAGAACGAAGACAATGAGCAAAAGGCATAGCAAATGAATCATCTTTGGTTAGAGAACAATAAAGAGAACAATAATGGAATGTCTACATGTACCATATTTTGACATACGTCTGACCAAAAAAACTGGATCAATTATCTTAAAACGAAAATTGGACCATTCTATAGGCTAAGCTAAGATGTTGCGTAGCAATCTGGATCACTCCATGATACACGATATGTTTATTTGAAGGAACAATTTGATTTTTTTTATTTATTTTATATATTGGAACATAAATCTAAGAAATATGTGGGATTGAATTTATCCATTCCAGAGAAACAATCTTTAGGTAAATATGTACCATTAAAGTAGTTAATGACGTAACCTTATACGGATATCCCACCGAAATAAAAGAGTATGCTTTCCTTTCCAGATAATAACTTATCTTCTTATAAATTTTAACATTACATTCGCTTTGCTCTCAATGGTTATTATCGCGACAAATAATTTTTGTCACGATAATTTTCGTGACTAATACGACATTATATTTTTTGTAATATTTTTTGTCACGGTAATAATCGTTACGATACCAACATTTGGCATGGTATTAACCGTTACAAATTATTTTTGTCACGACACCAACTTTTGTCACGTACTAACCTTTACACATTATTTTTTTTGTCACGGTAATAACCATACATGCATTACAATCTTTCTTCTCCTCCGCTTTAGTCATGATAATAACAACAATTTAAAAAATATATGTAGAATGTAGTTAATTAAACACAAAGAAGTGTTTCAAGAATGAGAACCAATTAATATACTCGTAACCACAACCAAAGAACCTCTTTGCCATCAAGCACTAAGGGGCTGTTTGGATCGCAGGAAAACCACGGTAAGTGGAGTGTTTTGCTGCAACTGGCCGGAGCTCGCGGCAGTTGCAGCGTTTGGCTCGCGCGAGAATCGGCGTTGCAGGTGTCTAATCCATGCAACAGTAGTTGCAGCACACAAATTTTTTCTTACAATCAAGTTACATCAAAAAAGTGAGAGAAGTGAGAAGAAAGTGGGGAGAGAGGAGCTGCTGGCGGTGGTGGCGGTGGCGGTGGGGAGTGGTGGCGGTGGGGAGTGGTGGCGGGGGTGGGGAGAGAGGAGGAGCTGCTGCTGGTGGTGGCGGTGGGGAGTGGTGGTGGTGGTGGTGGTGGGGAGAGAGGAGGAGCTGCGGGTGGTGGTGGCGGTGGGGAGTGGTGGCGGTGGTGGTGGGGGAGTGAGGAGGAGTTGGCGGTGGTGGTGGTGGTGGTGGTGGTGGGGAGAGAGGAGGAGCTGGTGGTGGTGGTGGCGGTGGGGAGTGGTGGCGGTGGGGGGGAGAGAGGAGTGGTGGTGGTGGCGGCGGCGGTGGCGGTGGCGGTGGGGAGTGGTGGTGTCACGATCCGCACCCGCTAAAAGGGCACGTGACGCGACAACGTCCAGCCCTCACCGAAAAATCGGCATGGAACGCTGTAGATTTTCCTACTCTAAACAGTTTATATATATAACAAAACCTGTCGAGAATATGGTCAACTCCGAACGGAGGACAAGCAGTGAATATATATAAGTACTCAATCACAACTCTAAGATAACAAAGTAAAGACTGAAAGATAAAGACAACAAGACGATAATAAAATAATAACCTGTCAAGTCCAACACAAGAATATATACAAGTCCAAGTCTCTAATACAGTCCATAATAATAACAGTCTCGAAAGTAGCTGGAGACAAAGTCCAGTACAAAAGACCTACTCTAACTAAGCAAGGGGTAAGGTCTCGCCAGGCGGAGCTA
>JANAVB010043419.1:18815052-18817552 GCA_029216955.1 Iris pallida
GGAGGAAAGTAAGCATCTGCCCCATATCTGTAGCCAGAGGAGGTGGAGGTGGAAGTACATCTGCAACTAGCGGAGGAATCCGCTACGCAGCAGGAGAAAGAACGCCCCCGACTGCTCCCGTCGTAGCCCCGGGCACTGCGGGAAGAGTAACCGCAATGATCCCAGGGACAGTCATCGAGAGCGCTGGAGGAGTACCCCCGAGAATCCCAACTGACGTCCCGACTGCAGGGGAAGTGACCGGAGTCTGTCCGCCAGAGGTGGCAGACCTCTCCGTCTCCCCGTGCTCCTCGCCAGGAGAGTGAGTCATAACTATACTGGAGACAGATTGAAAAGAAGATATCAATATGGCACATGAAGGTAATATCAAAGGAGGACAGCTAGAATGCAGTAAATCAATATCAAAGACGGTAAGCAAGATAAGCAAGAAAAGATCCTACTGAGATTGAGTACTCTTAGCCTATAGCCTATCCTAGATACGTACCGCAGGCTCGTAATAGCACTCTAAGTCGAGCGCCACTACGACATCGCACTAATTGCGACTTCAGGACCTGCGTGGGCCACCACTAAAACGTGTCACGACCCGCACCCGCTAAAGGGCATGTGACGCGACAACGCCCAGCCCTCACCGAAAAATCGGCGTAGAACGCTGTAGATTTTCCTACTCTAAACAATTTATATATATAACAAAACCTGTCGAAAATATGGTCAACTCCGAACGGAGGACAAGCAGTGAATATATATAAGTACTCAATCACAACTCTAAGATAACAAAGTAAAGACTGAAAGATAAAGACAACAAGAAGATAATAAAATAATAACCTGTCAAGTCCAACACAAGAATATATACAAGTCCAAGTCTCTAATACAGTCCATAATAATAACAGTCTCAAAAGTAGCTGGAGACAAAGTCCAGTACAAAAGACCTACTCTAACTAAGCAAAGGGTAAGGTCTCGCCAGGCGGAGCTAAGCCCTGCTGGACCAAAGTCTCCAGGTCTAGGCCCACTACGTCATCCGGACCGTAGTAGGTACTGTAGTCTCCCTCATCTGCATCTGTAATATTTTCAACATATCCTGTCAGGATGGAACGAGTACAATCTACTAACAACAGTTTACAAGATATGACAAAAGCTATAAGACAGTAAATAGAGAGTATATACAAGAAAATCATGGAATGTACATGTGAGTATCATGGCAAGGTAAGCTGTAAATCTAGAGCTAGAATAAGGCAAGTAAATTGATCATAGCATGTACAAGAATCAAGAATCATATATCTAGGTGTGTGAATACTAGCTACAATATGTGGCCGGCTTGGGTCTTGCACAAGGTCTACTGGCCTGGTTAATCATACGTGAAGTGTATGATTAACACTCACAAGGTCTACAAGAGTAACAAGGTGGATAATGACCACACATCTACACTAGTACTCTCCCGTCCCCGACTGGTAGAGTGGATCCAAGCAAGACACGTTACGACACGGGATTCTACGAGAAGGGAGCAAGTCTCCTCGAGAATCGGTGTCCATATACTGCACAAGAACTACAAGGGGGCTTGCACAAGATATACCAAGATAACGAGGAATAACATCTCATGTCGGGATCCATGAATACCAATCCGTGTGACCAATGTGTCGAGAACAAGCATATCCACACTAATTACATGAATCATAACAATCATTATAAATTAAAAAAGTGTCAGAGAATGTACTCGCCTGTAATATGGTATGATATGTCAACCGGAGCAAATGCAGCGTCTCGAGGACCTATAGAGAACAAGACGTATCAATACTCTGTTTAGGAATTAAAGTCAAGACAATTTAAATCCTATTAAGTCATTCTAGGTCAAGACGCGTCAAACTAGACTGCACGAGGTCAATCTAAGTCATTTTAGGTCTAGCTAGGTCATACTGGGTCAATGCAAGTCAAACGGAATTAATCTAGGTCGATTTGAGTCAACGGTTGACTTACAGTTGACTTTGGTCAACTGGTCAACTCTGGTCAACCTTGGTCAACTCTGGTCAACTCTAGGTCAATCCTAGGTCAATGGTGACTAATAGTTGACTTTCGGTCAACTGCCCAAGTCTAAAGGAATTTGGGACTAAATTGGGTAAAGTGTTGACCCATAGTTGACTTTTGGTCCAAAAAGTCAACCGGGGTCAAGACTAGGTCTAGGCGACTATTTCTAATCATTACCAACCTCTACAACCCATATCCAAGTCCATCTTGGACTTGGAAACTCAAATCTTGGCCGTAGCCAATATCCTATTTTACCCTTAAAAAGGGTAAAATTCTACCTTCGGCGATTATCAAGTTAGCCTACCTACGCTTGATATTTTGACCGATCTCTCTAGGGTAGTAAGATACTAACCTATACATACGTTACCTACCAAAATACCTAGGTAAGTGGACATCCAGTCCATGATACGGCTCATTGTCGATATCTTGAATTTCAAGATACCACTGATACGGCACGATACCGGCGCCCTACGACCCCGATTTTAAC
>JANAVB010043419.1:18820052-18967226 GCA_029216955.1 Iris pallida
GGAGGGTAATCATGCATAGGTTTACACATCTCCAAAAAACTTCCACTTTCTACTTACATAACTATCTAAACACCAAACCAAGTTTTTTTTTTCATTGCAGCAGACAAAAAATATTCTATCCAACACATTTAGAAAATTCCACTTGCTGCAAGTCCACAAAAATTCAACTTAATGCAAGTGCCCTTTCACACTTTCAAAAATTCTGTCCAAACAGCCCCGAAAAGAAAGTGGCTTATGCATCTTCACATGCAATAACCAATATCTTCATAACCACAACCAAAGAAAGTTCTCTTGCATTAAACACCTAAAAGAATGTAGCTAATTATGCATGCTCACAACAATAACCAAAGAAACCCATCAAACATAATGCATGCTTCTACATATATATTTTCCTTCTCACCCATTTTCATTTTGCAGTTATCCAATTTGTAACTTATTACAATATGGAATGTTCAGAATCCAACATCCTATTCAATAAAAGGTACTAGATATGACAAAGTACCATTAACTTGAAATTTCTGCCAGATACATTCAGACTGACACCTGCAGATCATATTCCCAGGTTATCAAAGAGGAATGTTGGTTTCTAGAATCTAGAAGGATCAAGCAAGTATTCATGCATGTAAATGACATATGTACTGAATAGTTCACATCTAAAATAGATAAATCCTATATATATTGAAAGTTCATGAACTTTATAACATATATATGACCCGTAACTAACTGAATATATACATACAAGTATGCACTTGAAACTTTATTTTCTTAAGAATTCGGTGCAAAATAAAGATTTTCCATCGTTAACTTCAATTTTAAAAGAAGCCTAGCTCACCTGTTTCTCCATCTAGCATGTGCAGCTCTAGAATGAAATGATTATATATTGTCTCCTCATGAGGTGTTATCTTTCCTCTCTTAAGGTCAGGCCTCATGTAGTTCACCCATATATTCTTTTTGAGCAATGCAACGATTACAACAAAATAAGTTACAATCTACTTACAACTGTCTACATGGCGGTTGCCAATTGGACCTTCTTATCCCATGTGGGGTAAGGATAGAGGGGAGCCAATTGTCAACCGCCACGTAGGCGGTTGCCAATTGGGCCTCCTCTTCCCATGTGAGGTAGGGAGAGAGGAGAGCCAATTGCAGGGCCGGCCCTGAGCTTATGGGAGTCCAGACCGAACTTTCAAAATAAGGTCCATTCACAATGTAAAAAATATTAAAAAAAAATTATAACCAAGAATTGATCTTAGGACTATAGTATACAACTTTAAAGTACTAACTACTAGTACACCAAAATAACTTTACGTCTAAAAGTCCCATGGTACATAACAGTTCTATTTGAGATACAAAATTATTAACATATATTTTTTTAAACTAATTTTTTTGGGTCCCTCATGATCCGTGGATCCTGTGCGGTCGTCCAGACTGTCATGGGCCAGAGTCGGCCCTGACCAGTTGTCAACCGCCATGTAGACGGTTATAAACGAATTGTAACTCATTTGGTTGTAAATTTAGTATTTTTTATTTCTTTTATATAATAGTTGGAGCTACTATTAAAGTTGCCTCATGCTTTCACCAATTGATATTTACCAACCAAGAAGCTTCTCTAGTAAAGTTGCCTCGTGCTCATATCACCTGATGTGAAAATGATAATAAGATCTTGCTAGGAGAAGCTCAGGATCATAGTGTTCTTGCTAGGAGAAGCTACTGATTATTGTTATATGTTTTGGACCAGTTAATAGTATCAAAAATTAACCCTCAACCCTCCTATGTTGTGGTGAAGTCATCGGGACACCTAAATTAGAACCTTTGACATATATTTTATGCATATTTAAAAAATATTAATTATGGGTTATTTAGTAGGGGTGCAACTTGTTAGACCCGGGGCTTGATCAAAGATGAAAACTGATGCAATCGAGATCTACGATGATACAAAAAACCAAATAACCAGATTACAATATGGAGGAGGGAAATAGAGGAGAAGATCTCTCGTTCTTCCTTGCAAACATGTTGCAATTGGGACAGAACGAGTTACAATAATCTAGAGAAAGATGAGAAGAAGAAAAATTGCTGGGGTGTCAAAACACCGTTGCTCAAAGCAAGATTCGCCCCACACGAATTGCTTCCAGGAACCAGCAAGTTTGAAGAACTTGTGGAACGCTTGAAGTCACCTCTGTTCTGACTCCTCGGATGGACTTGCAATGGCGGCATCAACTCCCTCTCTCTCTCTCTCCTTTTCTGACTTATAATTTTCGTAGTGCCCACAAAGGAGGCCAGAAGAGAGTATATATAGAGAGAGGATGGAAACCCTAGCCGCCTCTTCAGTTATGGAAAGATTGAATCAAATTCCAAAAAGATAACAACGAGATTAATTCAAATCCCACAAAGATAGCAACGAAATTAATTCAAATCCCACAAAAAGTGGATCTGAATTAATCGCATTGAATCAGTCTTTCCATAACTGACTTGTAGTCTGCACAGTCAGCGGAGCCCTCCATGCGGCAGCAGCAGCAGCAGCAGCCTGGCCGCATGAGCCGCATGGCCGCATGGACCGCATGAGCCGCATGGGCCGCATGGACCACATGAACCGCATGAGCCGCATGGACCGCATGAGCCGCATGAGCCGCATGTACCGCATGAGCCGCATGAAGTGCAAAGTGCGCCAACAAAATGCCACATTACGCCTCATGAGCCCATGAGCCCGAGCCCGAGTCCGAGTCCGAGTCCGAGTCCGAGTCGCTAAGCCCCTTTGGGGCTTAGCTCCAAATGGAATTAATCCAAGAGAATGACAAAAGCATTAATGCTTAACCTTTGGAGCCTTATTCTTACCTCCTAGTAAAATCACCCACATGGTTCCCTCCTTAGGGTTACCACCCCATGTGCATCTCTCAACAACACAATCAAGTATATATGTTGAGATAACTCATGGTGCATTTTCGATGTGGGACTAAAATTTTACAAGGCATGTTGAGAGCAAGCTCTCTCCATGTAAAGAAAGCACCAACAATCCTCCACATATCATAACATATATATGTGTCCAGGGATGAGCGTTCCCCACAGTAACTGTCCATTTTGCATTAGGATAGATGTCGCTGACGACTTGAATCTTCCCGCATGGGTTAAATAATAATGTGATACAAGAATGGACTACGTCTTGAATTCTGCACCACAATTATAATTCTTTCCACTCACAAAGTGTAGTTACGTGTGCTTCTGGCTGCACATTAAAGGTCCTGTGCCAGCCTGGTTTCAGTGTATAATTTTGGGCATCTACAAGTTTACCCTCAAGAGACGACCGGATATCTCTTTCTATACACTATAGGTGAGTTCTTTATTAATGAAACATGGCATGAAGCCTTGCGCTTCCTTGCGGTGCTACACCGCTATGACATGGCCTGAAGCCGAGGCATTACCCCTACCTGGGAACCTCATCGTGTACTGTAGCATGAGGTCTCAGCCTCTTTGTAGTGCCAATCTACACATCATGAAGCCTAAGACTTCCTTGCGGTGTTACGCCGCAACGACATGGCTTGCAAGGCCGAGACTTTATCCCTACCTGGGTACCTCATCGTGGTGTCGTGCCACTGTAACATGGGGCCATCCTCCCCTTTGTAGTGCTGTCTACAACTCTTTAATTACGTCATACAGCATTAGGCTACCTGCCTATTTGCGGTGCTACGCCGTTATGACTTGGCTTGCAAAGCCGAGGCATTACCCCAGACCTGGGAACCTCATGGTGGAGTCACCCCACTGTAGCATGGAGTTTCACTCCTTGTAGTGCTGCTCTACCGTGCTTCCTGTAAAGTACACCAGGCGTTCACTCTGCCTGAGAACTCATTAAGGCGTTTAAGCCAACCTTCCACAGGATCTGTTTTTTCGCAGAAAATACATAGTAGACAACATTGGTTATGGGTCCGTATCCCTTCCATGTTCCAGAGAACAAGTACCCACTGTTACCTGATAGTTTTCCAGTCAGTGATGCTCCTTTGAACCAAAAGTTAGATGCCTAGTAGATTTCTCTTTGAACTAATAGCATAAAACTTTATGGTAGGATTACAAAGACACACTATCAGAATACCTTCAAGCCTATTTTACAAGCTGTGTCATCGACCAACTGGCGCTTGAGGCCCTTTGTGAACGGATCTGCCAGGTTCTTCTGACTCCGAACATCAATCACTGCAATTATACCTCTTTTGATAAGATCGTGTACTACCCTGTGCTTCAACCGCACAGTCCTCTTCTTCTCGTTGAAGAGGTCATTTGATGCCACCGTCGCAGTCGCCTGGTTGTCACAGTATATCGGTATCGCCGGTATCTGAGCCCCAACCACTGGAAGATCATACATGAGCTCCCGAAGCCATTCTGCTTCATCTGCTGCAGTTTCAAGTGCATAGAATTCAGATTCCATGGAGGAACGAGAGAGTATAGTCTGCTTCTTCGACATCCACGATATAGCAGCTCCACCCAATGAAAAGACATATCTACCTGTGGATCTTTCGCTTTCCACATCTGAACACCAGCTAGCATCACTGAAGCCTTCCACTACTGTCGGATACCCGTTGTAGTGCAATGCATATGTCTGAGTCTTCTTGAGATATCTCATCACCCGCTTCACAGCTTTCCAGTGCCCAATCCCTGGGTTGCTAGTGAACCGACTCAGTATTCCCACGACGAAAGCTATGTCAGGCCTTGTGGCAGTGGTTGCGTACATCAAACTTCCGATAATGCTAGAATACTCCAGCTGCCTGACGCTTTCTCTCGAGTTTGGCTTCAGCTTCTGATCACACCTGTATGGCGTATCGATCCCTGGAAGATCCTTATACCCATAGCGTGTGAGCATCTTCTCAATGTAGCAAGATTGTGACAGCGCTACTCCAGTGTCTGTCCGGATGATCTTTATGCCCAAGATGACATCTGCATCCCCAAGTCCTTCATACTGAACTTGGTTGAGAAGAACTTCTTTGTCTCCGTGACACAACCTATATCCGTCCCTAGGATTATCATGTCTTCCACGTACAGACAAACGATAACTCCTCTTCCATCAGCGAACTTTGTGTAAACGCATTTGTTCGTCTCGCTGACTTTGTAGCCGTTTGACCTAATAACTTTGTCAAACTTCTCATGCCACATCTTGGGAGCTTGCTTCAAACCATACAATGATTTCACCAACTTGCAGACTTTGTCTTCAAGACCTTTGACGACAAATCCATCTGGCTGTTGCATGTAAATCTCTTCGGTCAGCTCCCCATTGAGGAATGCTGTCTTTACATCCATCTGATGTATCACCAACTTATGTATAGCTGCTAGAGCGATTAACATCCTGATGGTGGTCATCCGAGCTACTGGAGCGTACGTGTCAAAGTAGTCTATCCCCTATTTCTGAGAAAATCCCTTGGCTACCAGCCTGGCCTTGAACTTGTCAATAGTTCCATCTGCCTTCATCTTCTTCTTGAAGATCCATTTACATCCGATGGACTTTTCTCCTTCAGGTAGATCTACCAACACCCATGTGTTATTGGAGGTGATAGAGTCAAACTCGTCATTCACTGCCTCCTTCCAGAAGATAGCATCTCTGGTCTTCATCGCCTCATCATAGGTAAGCAGATCTGCTTCCACATGATAGGTGACAAAGTCATCTCCGAAGTCTTTCGGTCTCCTTGCTCGCTTAGCTGACGGCTCTGCGAGTTCTGGTATAAGAGTTGTTTCATCAACAACAGCTTCTTCTTGGACTACTGGCCCATATGAGATTTCAGTCTCATTTGCACCTACATTATTTTCCGGAATGTCCGAAAGAACAATGTTTTTGTCTTTTGCAAACTTGTCTTCAAAGTATTCAGCATCACGAGATTCGATGATATGATTTGACTCAATATCAAGAAATCTCCGAGCATCACTCTTCTCGGCATATCCCAAGAAGATCACCTTCGTAGTCCTTGTACCTAGCTTCTGAATCTTCAGATCTGGGAGCTTCACATACGCCAGACACCCCCACACTCGAATGACATTCAAGTTTGGTCTGACTTTGAACCAGAGTTCATGAGGAGTTACGTCCGAAGTTGCATATGGCACTCTATTCAGAATGAAAGTGGTCGTAAATGCAGCTTCTCCCCAGTAGCATTTTTCGAAGACCTGCAGTAAGCAGCATAGAATTCATCATTTCTGTTAATGTTCGGTTCTTCCTATCTGCTACTCCGTTGGATTGAGGAGAATATGGAGCAGTAGTCTCGCATATGATTCCATGTTCTTTGTAGAATGATGCGAATTCATGAGACCTGTACTCTCCACCTCGATCACTTCTCAACCTCTTGAGTTGTTGTCCAGTCTGCCGTTCAGCTTCGGCCCTGAACTCTCTGAACTTCTCGAAGGCTTCGTCTTTAAACTTGGGCAAGTAGATGAACGCATATTTTGAGAAGTCGTCGATGAAGGTTATGAAATACTTCATCCCGGCCTTCGTGGAGAAATGTTTGAAGTCACAGATATCGGAGTGTACCAACTCCAGAAGATCTATGCTTCAATTGTGTAAGCCCCCTGAATTTCAGGGCTATTTTAAATTTTCTGAATAAATTATTTTCGATAAATATTCTATTATTTAATTGTTTAGATCATTAATGTACCTTTCCGTAACTTTGACTTCTGGAGCGTCAGGGACACCAATCTCTGTAAACTCTCTTCACGAGTTTTGAAGTAGATAAGATTATCTTCGTTTTGATATATCGTGTCCCACTTGAACTCGTTCCCTTGTGCTCTATTTGTATCATGCAACTTCGGGTCAAATTAGACCGATTAATCGTTGAATAATTATTCCCACTTTTATCTTTGATCATCGTTTGCACGTTACCGTGACTTTTAATTTAGGAGCACCAGACCAGTCGTTTTTTCAGAACTAACTTCTCATAAATGATCTACTCGAGACGCTCTTCACCCATGACCTTCGTGTCCCACTCAGACACTCCATTTTGTGCTTCATTTTCTTTGCACAACTTCCGGGTCAATTTAGGACGATTTATTTTCTACTGTGAAACCTGATTTAATTTCCAATTTAATTTCGGGACCCAACATCGATCCAACCTAGTCGACCCAAAGTATGGATGTGGCCCACATGAAGCCTACTACCCACATGACGCTTGTGTCCCATTTATTGGAGTCCCCGTATATTATTTATTTACTCGTGATTATAAATACGTATTTAATTTTATTGTTGCCCCCGGTTCGATTTTGACCCGACCCGACCCGGCTCGACCGAACCCGAACCCAAGCTCCATGTTTCCCTCTCATGACTGCTCAAATACCCCGCTTAATTTTCCTCTTTTTTTTCCTATTTAAAAATATCTCTCTATCTCTCTTTATATATATATATATATATATATATATATATATATATATATATACATATATATATATATTATATATATATAAACATCTCTCTCTCCTAACACCTACACACACCACCTCACCCCCTCCACCTTACAGCACTCTTCCCCTCCTTGGCCGACTACTCTCTCCCCCTCTCTCAAATATCTCACTCTCTCTCTCTCTCTATTCCCTCTCTCTAAATATCTATTCTCACTTTCTCATTCTTTCTATTTATATACACTCACACACACAAAACACTCTTCCTCTCTCCTCCCAAACAAACTACAGCCCCCACTCCCTACACTCGGCCGAAGCCCCCCTGGTGGCCGAACACCACCACCACCTTCACCATCCTTCTCCCTGAAGCCTCCTCCTCCTCCTCCATTATCATCATCATCCCAACACCATCACTACTCACAGCCATCACCATTACCATCATCATCATCCACAACTAAACACCACCACCACTAACTATTACCACCACCACCATCGTCCGCTGTCGCCTCCACGGCCACCGCCGGCGACCACCACGCGTGTGCCAGGCCAGCGCAGCCCCTCCCCCGCGGCCAGCAAGCATGCGCAGCAGCCGCAGCATCGTTCGTAGCAGCAGCAGGCGCACGTACGCGCGCGCGGGCCGCCGTTGTGCGCCGCCGCGCCACCGCACGGCGCTGCCGCCGCCGTGGCTGGCCCCCACCGACCGCGCGCGGGCTGGGCGACCTCCCTGTGGCGGCCACCTTCCTCCGGGATGCGTCGCCTAGACGTTTCGTGCGTTTACGTCGAAATCCCGTCGTGACGCGCGATTTCAAACTTCAGAATTCGCGTCTCGGGACAGCAACTTCGTGCATATTTTTTGGTCAATCCGACCGTTGAATCGACAAACTATTTGCTCCGTCGCAATCTCGGTATATAGCACTTCACTCCCCTCAAGTTTTGTCCGTTAATTACGTCGTTTGATACCTCAAAACTGGCCACCAAGTTGACGTTTTAAATTGAACTATTTTTTTACAGTTTCGTGACGCCAACTTCGCGGGTTCGTATCTTCGCCGTCACAGCTCCGGTTGGTGCGCTACCTGTTCCTTTGCGCAGCTGGTATAACACTCTTCCTGCCTCCTTTAAGTTTCGTTTCATTATAAGCACGTTGGGTTGGTCGAATTCGACGCCAAAATTGGCCGTCCGAATTCTTTAATTTGCACTTGTTAAATTCCATTTTTGAACCCGGGACTCCGGATTCAATTTCTGACACCACCTGTAGACTCGTGGCATCGTTCTGGCATGTTTTTATATAAAATTTGCTTGATTTGGAGAACGTGGGCCCTGGCACGCATTTCGGTGAAAAGCGGGTCCTACTTTTCGAGTCAACGGGTCACTTTGAGATCGGCTCATCGGAATCCAATTCCGGATATACCATTGATTTCGTATCGTCATTCTGAACTCGTTGACATATAATTTACTGCGTTTTGAAGACATTTGCTCTGGCACGCATTTCGGTGCAAACCGGATACCAAGTGTCCGCGTCAACGTATCATTTTGAGATCGGCACATCGGAATTCTATTTTGGACATACCGTTGGGTTCATATCATTATTCTGGATTCGTGGACTTATAATTTGCTAGGTTTTGAAGACTTCTATCCTGACACATTTTTCGGTGCAAAGTGTGTCCAACGACGGACATCATTTTGACCCGAAATTACCGTTTTGCTCCTGTGTCCAAATTGGACTTATGGGTAGGCTATCCTAGCTAATTTGACCGTTCTAGACACGTTGGTGATATTTATTTTATCATCCGACAACATTTGTAGATTTTGCTTATGTATTATCCTTAATTTATAATTAATTATTTTTTCAAAAATTGTTACTTTCTGTTTTTGGATTTTTATATATATTTTAATTGCTGTAAAAATCAGAAAAAAATTGTATTTAAATACTATGTTAATTTAGATAATTTATTATAATTTTTCTAGTATTTAATAAGTACTTTTGGTATTTTATAAAAATGGGAAAACAGAACTCATTTTCAGGATTCATATGTTTGCTGATTTTTAATAAATATTTATGAAGGTTTATAAATTCCAGAAACATTAGTATAAGTTTCTATAATTAATAAGGATCATTTTGGTACTTTATTTTATATATAATTGAGCTTTTTGTCTATCTCAAAAATTGTTGGAACTTAGTGTACAGTTTGATTTTTTTATAGAGTAATTACGACTTGCAAGTTTTGAGCTGTTTTGAGTTATTATAGTATTGGACCTTACCCTACACTAGAGTAAAGACCCTAGAAAATTAGTTTGGATATAGTGGCACTCCACATTAGACTTTTATGCTAGGTCCCCACTTAGCTAGTATCCAATTAGGAGTCGTGTCACACCACTAGTGTAATATTGAACATAGCTTAGAACTGAGTTTGTATATCATTATTGACAGGACACCGGACATCTATATCTTCGTACTAGTATTCTTGCTTTGCTCGAGACAAGTACATCTACAAACTCATTTATTGTCTTTTAATGCTAGAACATGTATTAACCTTGTTAAAATACTGATCCTTGAGGTAGTAAGTTAAATCTTCACATGTTGTATTACTTTCAGTACCTTCCATGCTTAGAACAGTTCTTATATCTTCACATGTTTCTTACTGGTTCTCAGTACATGTTTCACTATGCTTTATACTACTCGGAGTATTCACGTGTTTTATACTGCTCCCAGTACCTACTATGCTTATACTGTTCCCAGTATCTCCCATATGTTTTTACTGTTCTCGTATCTCTCACATGTTAGAATATGGGTTATGGGAAAACTGACAGTTGAGTACGTGATCACGACCCCCTTTTCCGTACGTATGTACCGAGCAAAGTTTTATTTTATATGAATACTGCGCCGTAGGCCTTATCTCAAAGCGGATTTGTGCGTGTGTACATCTATCGCCTTTTCACTTGTACGGAAGTACATTTCATTATGTGCCCCCAGTATATTGTACATCTATTGACCGATCACATACCTGCTACAATTTTAAATATTACATATGCATCTGTCTCTATGACATATGTGTCCTTGCCATGATAGACTATGAGTTATGCCATGTTTCCTGTGTTACTATGATACTGTGATCCCAGTTGTACCATGAGGCAATGTTTCCAGTATTTCCTATTTTATAGACTTATCACACCATGTTTCTTGTTGTACATCTCTTTCATTATATATTCAGTACTTTAGTTTTAGAGGTTGTACTTACTTCCGTCCTGACAAGATAATGTTGTAGGTTCACTTTCTGTGGAGGAAATGCTATGTGTTACATATTATGGTACTGCATTGAGGACCTGGCCTTAGCTCCAGAAGAGGCCCCAGCGGGGAACCTTGTTTAGATATTTTCATGTGTTTTGAGACTGAGACTTTGGTCTGTTCTTATATTTGGATACTGGACTTTGTCTCCAGTTAGATACTTTGGTTGTGTATTATTAAGTCTGTGCTTATGTTACCTTCGCTTATAGATGCTGTGTTGGGATGAACGTTAAATGTGATTTTAGAACTGTTAGCTGCTTAGATCCTTTATTGTTTATTCTAGAACTGCTTACTGCGCTTTAACCAAGCGTAGGCTGGACATGGCTCGGCCCGGCCCAACAATTTGGGTATCGGGTCGTGACAGATTGACCCGATGAAAGGGTTTCCTGGTGATCTTCGTCTGAGCACACACTTCACACTTCTCCACCTTACCCCCACATTTGGAGATAAGTCCTAGACTAGACATTTTGTTGATTCTTTTACAATGAACATGTCCTAGTCTATTATGCCACAACTCAAGAGAATAATCAGAAAATGCAACTGCATTAATGTCATTAAACTGGTTGGCAAGCTGAATTTTAAATATTCCTTCGGTTTGATAAGCCTTCCCGAAGTATGTTCCTTTCTTGGATATCACCATCTGACCAGCATTGATGTCCATCCTCAAGCCTGCGTTGCAGAACAGGCTCCCAGAGATCAGGTTCTTGGCAATCATCGGAACATTCTTCACACCTTGAAGCGTCAGAGTGTTCCCAGAAGTAAGTTTCAGTTCCACGGTCCCGATCCCCAGGACTTCAGCTTGGACCTGGTTCGCCATGACAACCTTCTCAGATATCGGCTGGTCCGTGACGAACCATTTCTTGCCAGAACAGACATGGCAAGTCGCACCAGTGTCTATCCACCAGTCAGAGTCAACCCCCACAGTTGTGACCTGTGCGATCATAGCAACAATGTAAGAAACCAATGAAACCTTATTAGGCTCACCTTTCTCTGATTGTTTAGGCTTAGATCTGCATTCACTCTTGTAGTGGCCTTTCTTGCCACAATTGAAATAAGTCACGTGGGACTTAGTCTTCTGTTGCTTGAATGAAGGACCCTTCACTTTTAGATTAGTGAAGTCCTTCTTCTTGGGATGAGAAGCCGCCTGCTTCCCTTTGGGATCTCTCATCTGCACTAGATTGACTTTAGCCAACTGTTTGGACAGAGTGTCCACCTTCTGTTGGGAACGCATCTCGTCCTCAACATGGATCTCTTGAAGTAGATCTTCCAAGCTAATGTCTAGCTTCTTTCTTAGCATCCTTGTATAGAAGGTACTCCATCCAGCAGGAAGTTTTGAGACGATCGCTCCAACGACAAACTTGTCGGGAAGGGACATCTCTTCGTCTTCCAGTTTTTGACGCAGCTTCAGAAATTCCTTCACCCGTGGCAACATGGACTTCTCGTCCTCAAAGAGCAATTTGTGATATTTTTCAACCACAAACATCTTGCTCCTGTTCCTGTCTTCTTCATACAGTTTTTCCACAGACTCTCATATGTCTCTGGCAAATTCATTCTTCGAGTAGGATTCTGCCAGGGAATCCTCCATAGCATTCAGGATGAGAAGCCTGCAAATGCTATTTTCCCTTCTCCATTTGGCCTGGAGTTTGGTAGCCGCATTGATAGCGGCAGTAGATCCAGTGTCTGGAACAGAAGGTTCTTCCTCCAACAGAACATGATCAACGTCTTTTAGTTGAAGAGTTAGATAAACCTTTCTCTTCCAGACTTGATAATGCTCTCCATCGAACTTTTCCAACTTGTAGTAGTCCGATTGGACGAGCGAAGCATTAATGTTTTCCATCTACACGGATCTTGCTTTGAGATTGTTAGACCCGGGGCTTGATCAAAGATGAAAACTGATGCAATCGAGATTTACGATGATACAAAAAACCAAATAACCAGATTACAATATGGAGGAGGGAAATATAGAAGAGAAGATATCTCGTTCTTCCTTGCAAACGTGTTGCAATTGGGACAGAACGAGTTACAATAATCTAGAGAAAGATGAGAAGAAAAAAAATTGCTGGGGTGTCAAAACACCGTTGCTCAAAGCAAGATTCGCCCCACACGAATTGCTTCCAGGAACCAGCAAGTTTGAAGAACTTGTGGAACGCTTGAAGTCACCTCTGTTCTGACTCCTCGGATGGACTTGCAATGGCGGCAGCAACTCCCTCTCTCTCTCTCCTTTTCTGACTTATAATTTTTGTAGTGCCCACAAAGGAGGCCAAAAGAGAGTATATATAGAGAGAGGGTGGAAACCCTAGCCGCCTCTTCAGTTATGAAAAGATTGAATCAAATCCCAAAAAGATAGCAACGAGATTAATTCAAATCCCACAAAGATAGCAACGAAATTAATTCAAATCCCATAAAAAGTGGATCTGAATTAATCGTATTGAATCAGTCTTTCCATAACTGGCTTGTAGTATGCACAGTCAGCGGAGCCCTCCATGCGGCAGCAGCAGCAGCAGCCTGGCCGCATGAGCCGCATGGCCTCATGGCCGCATGGACCGCATGAGCCGCATGGGCCGCATGGACCACATGAACCGCATGAGCCGCATGGACCGCATGAGCCGCATGGACCGCATGACTGCTGACGTGCTAAGTGCAAAGTGCGCCAACAAAATGCCTCATGAGCCCGAGCCCGAGTCGCTAAGCTCCTTTGGGGCTTAGCTCCAAATGGAATTAATCCAAGAGAATGACAAAAGCATTAATGCTTAATCTTTGGAGCCTTATTCTTACCTCCTAGTAAAATTACCTACATGGTTTCCTCCTTAGGGTCACCACCCCATCTGCATCTCTTAACAACACAACCAAGTATATCTGTTGAGATAACTCATGGTGCATTTTCGATGTGGGACTAAAATTTTACAAGGCATGTTGAGAGCAAGCTCTCTCCATGTAAAGAAAGCACCAACACAACTCGGACGGGTTGGGTCGGACTTGAGGTCAACCGGAGCCCAACCCGATAAATAATAAGTCTAATCCGAGCCCAAGCCCAACCCGACCTCGGGTTCAATAAATGAAGCCCAAGACCAAGTCCGGAGGATCGGATTGGACTCGGGTTGGGTCGGATCCATCGAATTTATCGGACTCTAATATAATATTTAAATTTTTTTAAACATATGTAATATTAAACACATAATTAAATAGCAATCAAGTCTCGATAATTTCAAAGTACAAACTGAAATAAGATTTAGGATAAAGAGTTAGAAGAGTTTGGGTGAATATATATATATATATATATATATATATATATATATATATATATATATATATATATATATATATATATAAGTCGGATTTCGGGTTCTTCGGGTAATCCGACACATGAACCCGAGCCAACCTGATTTTTGATCGGGTTCAAATATTTCGACCCAAACCCAAGCCCGAGCCCGAATATCTTCAACCCTAACCCAACTCATTAGCGGGTTTATCCGATCGGGCTCGGGTTTAGCCCGCCCAAGTTGCACCCTTATTATTTAGTAATAGAGTCTCAAATAATAGTTGATATTAGGATTTAAGTTTCCAAATTGTCCAACATTAGTGTTTAGGTCTTCAAATCACTGTTCACATAGACTAATGAACAGTGATTTGGAGAACCAAATACTAACATTATTGGACAATTTGGAGACCTAAATTCTAATATCAACTATTATGTGAGACCCTATTACTAAATATCTCAAAATATTATACTGCTACATGAATCAATTTCTTAGTCTAAAATGGATTTCAACCTTCAAAGATATATGTATTGAAATAATATAAAATATTTAATCCTTAAACATCATTTTGTATATTCTAAATCTTTGATGTAGGAGTTAAACCTATTAGGACAAAGAGTTCAACATTGTTTTTGTCAATCTTATAATTTCTTCTGAGCTATAGAAATTAGGATTTGTTCCGGTGACGTAGTCACCGTCATATACTTGCCTTTATCTGTGCTTGGCGTCCTTAGATGGTGATTAGTTATTTCAGGTGGTTGGCCTAGATTTTTACTGTGACAATGTCTCAGAAACGATATCAAAGCGCTTGTAGGACGTGTCTAATTTTTAACATATGCATCGTACGTGAACGTGATTAGTAAATTATAAAGTATGTATATGTAACCAAAATTTTCCAAATCCAAGGATAGGCCGGTGGGAAATTTGGAAGAGAGATCGTTAGATTAGATCACACGCGGCGTGAAGCCAGCTCCACCCACCCATCCCAGGACCCAACCTACACACAACCATCACCACCACCACCACCACCACCACCACCACCAGGTGTATCATTTCAATATGGGACAATATATATATGCAAACAGTTTAGGTTGAGTTGACTCAGACTCTCTCTTGTTATCTTATTCTTCAGCACGTATCACTTAAATTATTGACATTCTAGTGGGGGGCATGCAACCTCACCTTATCTTTCGCTTATACGTGTTTTCTGCATGGAAAAGTTTTGAAGTTTGACATGCACGCGTGGGGTTCAGTAAATTAGCTGGCGTTCCGAATGCGAAGTTGGAGAAAATGGTGTCTTCTCTTTTTGACAAATTTTGGTGTGGTGGTGATAAGATCCTTCACTTGGTCGACAATTTATGTATTGATTGGACTTCACATACAATGTTAGCCGCAGTTTTTTTTTATCACCACTTGCAGCCATGATGATATATACCAATACCTGGTCCAAGTAGTGCAAAGACTTTGAATAATAGTAGTCTTGAAAGAGACAGTAATAAAATACATAAATTGGTACACTCCTAAAATGTCATCATATACTTCTATAAATATAAAAAATTAAAGTTAAATTTAATATAGTAGATTTGGAATTTAAATGATAAAAAATTAAAAAAGAATGTACACATTTTAGGAGTGTCAATTACATCACCCTAATAATATTCTTTTTCTTTTTTGTTATAACTAATATATTATGCTATAGTGGAGGGAGATAATTACAATATTTTACTGTCAAAAACAGTAAGAAGTAAATTAATGATCAACAAATTAGCATATATAGAGACAATTATCTAGATATTTATTGGAGTACCTATACATGATCAAACATGAAAACTTAGTTTGGGCTAATTATAATTGGTTTGATGATATTAAAACGAGGTTTTTATTTTATTTTTTATACTAGAACAGTTTTTACAACATTTTGGCACCATCTGTGAGACAATGTATTTTCTCTTCTCTTGATATATTTCAACTGTATCTTTTACAATGAGAAGCACATCTATTTATGGATACATAATAGGACATAGAATTGGAAACTAATACAAAAGGAAAGCACAACTTAAGGAAACAATTGTGCATGGAATTAATTGCATGAGCAATCAATTACATGAGCAATTAGTTGCATGAGGAATGGGTTCCAGGCTGGTCATGGGTGTTCTTCTAGAGAGTATATTTGAATGGTTGTTGCCATATATAGAGTAATCAATGGAATCAATTCTTGGCATTGATTCTGGAAGGCTAGTCTTGGATACATTGACTTTTACCATATTCATCTTCTTCCTTGCAACTAGACCTGTCAATTGGGCCGGGTCGACCCATCCCGGCACGAGTCCGGCCCGAAAAATTGGCCAATGTGCCGGCCCGGTCCCATATATTGGGTCGTGTCGGGCTACATATATTGGCCCATAACATAGGCCCGACCCGAAGCCCAAGCACGGCCCTGCCCGAAGCCCGGCTCGGCCCGGCCAGAAGCCCGGCCCGAAGCCCGGCTCGGCCCGGCCCGGCCAGAAGCCCGACCCGGCCCAGTCCACCCAAATAAATAAGAATCAAGTAGTTTCTATAACAAAAAATGATTGTTATTAATATTTAGAAAACTTAATCAGGTTATGTTAATCTACGTAAATATATGTGATTGCTGAAAAACATATATGAAAATGTGTTGGATGTTCAACCGTTTGTGTTTAAACAATGATTGTAATTAATATACAAAATTTTTGAGAAGAAGAACAAAAATGAATGTCCAAATTTCACGTGCCAATCAAGATCCAGCACGGCCACAGCCGAAGCCCACTGTGCCGTGGGTCACGTGCCGGGCTGGGCCGAGATTTTCAACCCTTGGCCCGGCCCGGCCCGCTACGGTTCATGGGCCCAAGAGGCCTGGGCCCTGTAGTGCCCCGTCCCTACATCGTGCCCCATTCTTCGTCCATGGGGTGCGCGAGAAAGGAACACTGTCGCCATCGATTCGGTCCGAACCGATAGGTCGGGATCGATCGAATCGGTTGAACGAAAACGGTTGAATTAAGATCCATTCCCCGTTATGGAATGGCTTCTTCGGAACCAAGTCCCATGTTCAGCGGGTTGCGCCTCAAGGATTGACTCTGCGGCTGAGTCGGAAGAGACCTCCCGCTGCTCTGTTTTTTATGCCGCTTGCGTTGTTTTGGCTTTGGTTTTCTGAATACGTTTTCGTGAATATTTTCGATGGTTTTCATGGCTTGCATTTCGAACTCGCATTTTCTATAAACTTCTTGAATAATACAGTGTTCTAATCGGTTGCTTGTGCGATTTCAGGTAATCGCGTAGGCGACGTCTAGCACGACCAACAAGTTCTCTCGCCTCAAGCAAACTCAAGGTGAGTGGCTGACCCTTCTTTTCTCGAGCCTTTCTTAGGTAAATCGATAATGTTGTGCGAATGAAAGAATAAATGCAAGGGCACGGGCACGATAAAATGATCAAGTTTTCAAAGAGAATGTAGGCTATACCTTAACAACTAAAATTGTCTTTGTACGGTCATGGACAACTTGTCGACAAGGTAAAAGTTTCTTCGAACGGCAACCCGTGTCACGATCCGCTCCCGAATAATTGGACACGAGTCGGACACGTCCAGCCTTCGTCGATGGACACGACGAAGTAAGCTGTACAATACTAAGAAAAACTCCAAGTCATAATGTAATGTAAACATCACAGAATCTATAAACGTCCCAGAAAGATCACCAATATCCATCAATCAAATTATACAATGTTATCCGGAGACAAATTCGGTAAAAATAAAATACAATAATGAAATTAAATACAAAGTACAATATCCAGAAAAACTAAATAAAATAAATCCTGCAATATCCAATGATATCACCGTGCTCCATGTGGCCTCAAGCTCACCTGCAACGTATCCTGTCAGGAAAAGAACAAAGTACAACCCCGACAAGAACAATATATAATGTAATCTGTAATACAGAATACAAGGTGGAACCGGAATACGATAACTGAAAATAAAACTATGGTACCAGAAAAGAAATGCAAATCTGAAGACAATGGACACGACAATCAATATGCAAAGACAATGAACTCGACAATCAATGAACAATACGATAAACACGACAATCAATGCAAGTGTGACATTTTAAAATATTAAACTAATATGTGACCGGCTTAGGGACCACAATCCACAATCAATCCACAATCAATCAATTCTACAAGGTACGACTTAATCGTACGTGAGGTGTATGATTAGGCTATCCACAATATCTATGTTGGGTGTGGTCACACAAAAGTTAATATTTCTCCCAATCCTCGTAATAAACAATGACTCACAATGCAATGAACAAGGTACAAGACAATCGTGTGTATCTCGTGTCCGATATGAAAACATGGCACATGAATGTAAGACAAAAATAAAGTAAAGCTCGAGTCGGTGTACTTGCCTCGCTTTGGAAGCACGGGAGTAGTACTGCATGAATGTAATGTCACCTGTTATTTTTGGTACAAGTTGTTAGGGTTTAAAGATATTAATGATATTATTTAACTAATTTATTGCTAACTAATTAAACGAAATACTAGTTTACCAATATTTTGGAACATAAATATATAACTTGATCAAAATAGGTATTAGTGAAATTTAACTATATTTTGTAAGAAAATCATTTATGTTTAGAAAACACTTTATATATCAATTGCTCAAATACTAGTAAGTAAGTAAGGTCCTAGGAAAATAGTTTATTTTTAATACAAAAAAATGTGTTAACAATATTTTAGCGAACATATATGAAATATATTCTAAATGTTTAGAATTATAAAACATTTTACTAGCATAGAAATAAATATTTATTTAAAATCTTTTTAGAAATATTATTAATGATGATTAATGATTTAAATAAAAAAAATGGTTTGCTACTAATTATTTCTAATAATGGAGGTGCTAGAGTAATCTATAGAAAAATACCACATAAATTGAACTAGTCTACTCCATATTGACTGCCAAAACTGGCCCAAAAGACTCGGTTAGTTTCCAACTAAAACCAGTCCACGTTTCTACTCCACACCTACTAAAAGACATTTCATTAAATTGGCCTGCTATAACCCAGCACATGGGCTCAGCCCAGCCTTCTCCCACTGATACTGTGCTAAACTAATTAATTTTAGCACCCTGAAGCTTCAGTCCAAGCCAGCCCATTATATATACAGACCACTAATAATCAAAACAGGTCAAAATTTGTAATAGCTACTGACTTGAAGTCCGTAACTCAAATCATTAGGATTTTAACTAAAGCTAAACTCTAGAGGTTAAAACTAGCAACCTCGCTTCAGGAAGAAGCCACGCTGGCTTGACTATCTTTCCATCTATGACTAAAGAAACAAAAGTGGAAAGCAAAATACTGTGGAAGAGACTCCTTTCAAAACATTACTATTCTATAAGGTTAGACCCTATACTTACTAACCTGGCCCACCAACACACTCTCCACTAAGAGCATCTCCAACCCTATTGTGAGTTTGAAAAAAATTGTTGCCACATAGAAATGACAACCATTTTTTCCAAAAGTACTTCTCCAATACAAATGTGAAATCAAGTGTGGAGTTGACATGGCAATGACATGGCAAAGACAATGTAAAGTTGGTTGTCTAGATCTAGACAATGCACTTCACAATGTCTTTATGTCCACATCATCATTTGTGAATAAAAATGTTTATAAAAAGAAGTAGAAGAGTAAAAGTTGTCTTGGAAGTTGTAAAAAATTACTTTGTATTGTCTTCTCAATACTTTTGCATTGGAGATGGCTTTTTAAACTCATTGTCATTTGTGAATATAATCTTGCCACCTATACAAGACATTGTCTTGTGTCCTATGCCACCTAAGATTCACAACACAAAATTAGACAATAGGGTTGGAGATGCTCTAAAACCTCACAAGCTCTAAGACCATCTCCAATGGGGGTTTCTATCTTCCCTATTTCTATGGAAGAAATCCATTTTAGAAAAACTTCTTCCAATGGTGATTTCTATCACCATTTCTATCCTAGGTGGCAATGATGTAGGATGAAAACTTTCTAGGAGGGTTTCTACATGTAGAAACTCTCATAGAAATTCTCCTCTCTCTCATGACAATTATTATTGGGCCCCACACCATTAAATTGATTCTTTTACTATGTGACACATAGGATAGAAATGGAGAACCATTGGAGAACATTTTTGTATATCTACAATTTCTATGTAGAAACTCTTCCAACTAGGATAGAAATCTCCTTAAAGTACAATGTCAAGTAGGATAAGAACTCAATTTTAGAAATCACCATTGGAGATGGTCTAAATAACAAAGGAACCCACGTGTTGACTATCTTCTCGACTCTCGAGAACCAGCTGGCCCGTCAGTTTTGCAAGGACGAACTGTCCTCTCAGTCATATTCTGCCAACATAAAGAAGACCCCAAGCTCCTTCTCTCAAATATCCAAGCACAACCTAGCTCTCATAAATATGTTAGGAACCTAACTCCAAATGTTCTCTTCATCTTCCTCAGGCTGTTATCAGCCTCTACACTCACCAGACTTAACCCCATCCTCATCTCTACTCATACACACCCTAAAATAAAGAAGAACATAAAAAGAAGAAGCAGATGAGGAAGAAGGAGATCAAGGAAGCTCACCTCGGCTCAGTGGCACAGAGTTCGGACATCGTCGGAGAGTGGTGGTGATCCGGCGGGTGACGGTGGCTTCGACTAGATCCGGCTGGCAGCGGTCGACCTTGGTGATCCCGGCGGCGACGGCTTTGTCTCGACGGATGTCGACCCCGATCTGGATGGGTCGACTGCGGTGGGCTCGATCCGGAGGCGGAGAAAAGCTTGGTCGATCTGCGGCTTCAAGAAGGCGGTGGGTTCCTGGAGCTTCGAGAGGGAATAACGAAGTGCTGGGGCTGCTGGCCACTCCTGGGCGGCGATGGCTCAGATCCCAGCGGCAGCGCTTCGAGCTACGAAGGGACGACTTCTCGGTTTCTGAAGGGATGACTCAACCTTTGAGGATGTGGCAGTCGAGATGAAGGCCTCGTTCAGTGTGTCATCGACTAGTTCGTCGGCAGATCAGGCTCTAGTCGGCGTTGACGGTGAGAATGATGATGACTCTGACGTCGTCGAGGTACATGGGTCGAGGTGATGGAGTTCTGCGGTCTCGATCGGCTCTGGCGATGATGGTGGTGGTAGGAATGTCGGAGAGGAACCTCCGACGACAGTACGGTGGCGCTCGATGGAGTATGGTACTCTGACTCCGGTGAGGATGGTGGTGCTCGGCCGAGGTCGGCTAGAGGGGTGAGAGAGAGAGTAGAGAGTGTATAGAGAGAGAAAAAGTGTCAGTGAAGTGATGGGACTGTGATGTGTTGTGTCAGAATTTATAGTAATAAAATATTGTGTGTGTGCGTGCTTCCAGGAATAAGACAATGGCAATTGTGTAAATAAAATCAGATTTGGGGGTGTTCTCTACAGTAGTGATCAGTGGCAATAGCAGTAAATAAAAATAGATCTGGGGCTATTTATATAATTTTGTAACAGAATTGTAACAACTAACAGAAATTAGTTATTCTCTAACAGATTTTTAAATTCAAATATTAACAGATTTCAAAGAATTCAAATATTTCTTCTAACAGTTTTCAAAATATTTCAAATATAAATTCTAACAGTTTTTAAAACAGATTTCAATAATTAAATAATTACGAAATTAGTTAATCAACTAAGATTCCCTTTCTCTTAATTCAACAAAACATCCAACAGTTAAGAAGCCATAACTTTTAAATTAATATTCAATTATAATTTTCTTAAAATTTCAAAATATATTACTATTCATTAATAAAGGAAAATTCAGGGTTTTAGAAAATAGGATTATTCCGAGAACGAAATCAATTGACTAACAAGATGTACCAGATTACTAGGCAAGACCATTTCTACCATGTCCAAATGAAATATAATATTTTCTTCTTCAAAAATAGTATCAGAATACTTTTCAAATGGAGAAAATTCATTAATAGTCAAAATTTATATTAATCAACTATTCAATCAAAATTAGGTTTTTATAAGAAACAATATTAAATTCAAAGAAAAATTAGGAAAATTTTTAAAAAATTCACCAAAAATGATCCAGGGAGTTACAACCCGGGGCCACGGGACCGTTTTGGTCTAGGAGGAAACGGGGTATAGTTGTGCTGGATGATAGCACGGGTTAAGCGGAAACTTGCAGCGGGGATCGCTAGTCGCGTTGGAAGGACCCCGATTAACAAAGCTATACGTCTAGGATGGCTTGTTATGTCAGTGACCAATCACACGTAAAAATTGCACTCGCGATGCTAGCGATAACAATTAACAGGGAAGAACATGGTAAGTCTCACGATGCACGACGCGCGCTGCCGGAGTAAGTGTAGGAGCGTAAAAAAGTACTTCATAGACCAAGTCAAAGAAGTTGCAGACTTTACGCAAGTCAAACAGAGTCAAACTCAGACTTTACGTAAGACAAACAGATTAAAACTCTACGCGAGCTACTTTACGCGAAGGCCATCCTCAAAGCCTTTACGCGAGGGACAGGCTGTCAAATCATTATATTTAATATGCGTGATACTGTTCTGACATAATCATTTTCTGACAGCGGACATCACAGAAGTAGAGAAGATTTGATTTACATCAAACCCAACACTTATTGTTTAGTGTGCAGATGGGCTACTTTACACTCAAGAGATTACTTCTTTTACGTACGAAAGCTATTCGAGCTTTTTACGCTCAAGGCTGTTGTGCGCGTAAAGTTTATTTGAGCTAATTTTACGCTCAAGGCTGTTTTTCAGCCACTTTACGCATGAAGTCTATTTTGGGTTATTTTACGTCATGTCTGCTACTTTACACAGGAAGTCTATTTTGGGTCATTTTTATGCCCGATCTTTTCTGGCTACATGAGAACGTGGTTTGCTTACGTGGATTTCATGCCACACTTATCGAGGAACGTGTGTACGTGCTCTCCCCATTTGTTGAAGTAGTGGGACACGTGTCACCATGCGTAGAGATCAAAACTGTACGTGGGACACGTGTCATCACGCGTAAAAGTTGATTCTCATCGTGGGTGACAGTTACCAAACTTTGTTTCTTTTTACACACAGAGGGTCTAGTATATAAATAGACTTATTTTTAACACAGAAAGATCAAGAGATCAAGAGATACAGGAGAGGAGATTCTGAGAAAACTCATATTTTCAGAGTGTATTCCCAGAAGCATTTCTTCAACTTTTTCTCAAGAACAGGGTGAAGCAAAGCAGGAAAGCATTCGACTGTGCCATCAGTGCCGTTGCTCGATACCTTTCTGGTGACTTAGTTCTTCCGATTGTTCATCTTCTTCAAGCAGTTTTCTTCATCATCATCGTATGGTCCAAAGAACAAAGTGATCGCTCTCAGATCTGACTTCCATAGCAATACTTCTCAGAAATAATGTGTACTTTTGTACTTTTTCTAGTTTTCTTTCAAAAGCCAATTTTAGGTATTTTGTTAAGTAAAACAAAATAGCGAATCTGCTGGGGACAACTTTCTTCTCTGATGAGAAAGTAATTGCTCAATATGATGATGTGTCGGTCGGATCGACAAAGAAGACTCTGGTTGTTCACTTCGACCAGACTGCTTACGAAGAAATGCTCCGAACTGGGGGTAGTACTCGCTGCTCCAATGTTCAAAAATCACGGAAGGCGTAAAAAGTTTGCATTCCTAAGTCCAAAGCATCCTCGGACCTCCCTGCTGTCTTTGAAGGCAAAGGAATCCTTCCCACTCCTGTTGTAGAGGCTCCCGTCTATGACGAGGCAGTCTCTACTTCGGTTATGCCCCCTGGGCATAAAAATTAGTCTCCCGTCGGTGATGTGGTAGACTCCCAAGTTTTACGCTCTGTACGTAAAAATTAGTCTCCCGTCTGTGACGTGGTAGACTCCCAAGCTTTACGCTCTGCGCGTAAAAATCAGTCTCCCGTCTGTAACGTGGTAGACACCCAAACTTTACGCTCTATGTGTAAAGAAAAATCTCCTGTCTGTGATGTGGCAGATACTCATGTTTTGCGCTCTACGCGTAAAGGTAAATCTCCTGTCGGTGACAGCGTAGATAAAGTTCACAATGATGCCTTTGCATCTAAAGTGAATTTGCCTGCACGCATGCAGCATAAAAAACAAAAATCCTATTGTTGGAAAAGCTTTAGTTTTCCACCAACAGCCTTCTTACACTGCTTTACACAAGGTACCAAACCTTCAAATTATGCGTAATGCTGATGGAGTCCTTTGTGCACAAAAATCGCAAGATTTACGCACGCAACTCCAAGCGCGTAAAAATGTACAATTTGGTTCTGCTAATGCAGCCAGTAATCTTCTTTATACACAAGGGACTAAACGTTTCTCTGTCCCAAATATAATAAAGAAGACTACTTCCTCTACTCCTTCTGATTTACGCGAGTTACTCGTACAAAAGCGTAAAAACAGAAAATCTCCTGTGACACTCCCCCAAGAAAATCACCATTGTGAGTGTCACCAGATTGTAATCAAGTGTTGCTATTCGGCTTCTAAACGGTCAGTTTTTGATCGATTAAGCTACAATGTGCCTCAGCAGCAAGTTGATGACCAAGAACATGAGTTGTCATATGCGTCGGTAAATATGGCATGTCATACCAAGAGAGGACGATGTCCAAGACGCAATTCATCCCGGACTCCGAGCTAGCAACAGTTCAATTGACTCCTTGATACTTTTGAAGGGACATCAGAATACTCGGTCAAAAGTTCAAAGATCGTTGCAATCTTCAGATTCAGAAGCTGGGGGTACCCAGTCATTGGAGTCAGAAACTGATAGTGTTGATTCATACCTCTATACCAATCCCTCTGTATGCTCAAGGGAGGTTGAATCCTATGCTATAGGAGATGAACCAGAGACGTCAACTGCTAATACATAGCAACGTCTTTCTGCAGTTGAACAATCACTGAAGGACATGCTTGCCATGATGCAAAATATGCATCAAATAATAATGACTCAGCAAACTGTTCAGCCAGCAGTGATAACACCGGTTCAGGTAGCAGCACAAACTCAAGATAGTCAAGGGGTTGATACACCTTTGAATAATCTTACTCAAGAGCATGCTATCAATCAAAATTCTGCAGTTCCAGATCCTCTCATTCTAGAAAATGTACCACCTCCGGTGGGGGTTAGATACATCTGGCCACCATCCAATCAAATGTGCTTCCTCAAACCAGTGAAGCTATTCAAACAGTACGGGAGCTGAAAGCATAGTTTGAAGTTCTGAAACACAAGGATCAACTTCAGAGGTTAGGGATTAAGCAACCTTATCATCCTCATTGGAATGATGTGCTATTTCCTCCAAAATTCAAGCCACAATCGATGGTGTTATTTGATAGAAAGGCTTCTCCCAGTCAATATATCAATTATTTTGATATTATGACTGTACATTTGCAGAAGAATGATGCTCTTCTTACCCAAGTTTTTATTGGATGTTTGACGGGTTCAGCTTATGACTGGTATCGCAGTCTACCCGACAATTGCATATCGTATTTTGACGAGTTTAAAGCAATATTTCTCTCCCGCTTCTATGAAGGAGGCATGAACATGAATATGTCATCCTTAATAGAAATCAAACAAAAGGAGAAGGAAGATACTCGGACATTTATTGAACGTTTCCGACAGGCAACTTTGAAAATGTCTCCTAGTATGCCAGATTTCGTATTGATTGATACATACAAGATGAATCTACGACCAACTATTGCTGTCTTTACGGGATCTCAATTCACAGATTGGGCCTCGTTCATTATAGCAGCAGTTTCAGCCGAGACCAATGGTAGTTTGGCTCGTGAACACGGAATGATCTTTGCCTCAGAAGACAAAGGAAAGAAAGCCTCTTCAGGTAATAATTTCGGCAATCGTAATGGAAAAGGGAAGGAAACCCTAGTGGTTAAACTTTCAAAACCCAAAATGATGCCAAATAATCAGGAGTCTCCCAACCCAAAGGAAGAGTACTCTTTTGATGACAGTGATATCCCAGGGATATTCTAATGTCTTGTAAAGAGTGGCAAACTCCAGATTCCAGAGCCAAAAAGACCTAATGAGGTGAATTTGACTGACAATCCTAAATATTGTATCTATCATAGGTACATAAATCATCCTACCAAGGCTTGCTATGTCTTAAAGAAGAAAATCCAGGAGTTGATAAATGCCAATGCCATCGCTTTAACCAATGATGAGCATACGGTTACAACTAATATAATTTTTATTCAATTTGGAGGTTTTTCTCCACAGCAAGTTCCAGATAGGATTGTCCCAATTCCTAAGGCGACAATGAAGATTGTGAATCTCCCGCCTGCTAGAGAGCAAAATGAAAGATTATTGCCTCTCACATTAAAAATGGTGAAATTATGTGGGTACATCCTAACTTAGTACCTGAAATGGAAGATGAAGGTAAAACTTAAAAATCCAAGAAAGGTAGAAAAGTCGAAACCTGCAATATGATTTCTCATATTGTTACTCCAGATCATGATGATTTGGATCATCTTTGGGATGGCATTCATTTGGAGGATAGACTGAGGGGTTTGAATATATGTCCTCCAAGTTTAGCTCCTCCTACCAAACTCAAACTTATTCATCGGCAATGGCTAGCAATGAATAGTGTCCCCTTATACAGGGCACAACAAGTCTTTGCTGCTTATGAGAAAGCTCCTACAGGGATTTTTTCTTCTGTCCCGAATACTCCTACTCCTGTGGTTACAGAGGTTTCTGTTTCTTCTTCCTCTGTTAAACCATATATTGAAAGTCTGCTACCCATTCACACGTACAGTCAATAATCAGTCCATCTCATGAAAAAGATGGGCTATGACTTTCAGAAGGCGGAAGGCTTGAACTATGATAAAGGAATGCGACTTCCTTTACAAATTCTAAGTCAAAAATCCACTGTTGGATTAGGTTTTGAGGTCCCTCATAAATATCCTTGCAAGAAGAAGACTAAGGAAAAGAAGAACAAAACCTGTAATATGGTACTTCATTCTCCTGAGTCTGAAGAAGAAACCTTTGATTGTACGAGATCTGGTAAAGAGTACTACAAAGATTATGAGGGAACTTCTAAAGGAGCAGAGGACGTTGTTGAAACACTTCCAGTTCAACCATCTCCTGTTCCTGCCGAGGCAAGGCCTTCTAAACCATCTGTGGTTGAGAAAGGAAAACAGAAAGCGATACACTTTGATGTCCCATTGAAGTCTGCTTCACACTACAACAAATATGGCCTACAATAGCAGTTTTTTTATAGCGTTCAAGTGTCCCCGCTATAGAATGTTATCAACAATAGTGTTCTTTCTGCAATGTTGTAAAAATATCTATCTATAGCGTTTTCTGAATGCTGTAGAATCTATAAAATTTATCTATTGATTTTTTTTCTCTTAAAAAGTTGGCTACAACAGCTAGTTTTTGCCAATTTTTTGGCGGCCAGACAACAGCTCTCCACGAAAAATTTGGGGCCAAAAAATTTGGGGCCAATTTTTTTGGCTTTCCCTCTCTAAGTTGGCGGTCACAGCAAACTCCCTCTTTTATTCTCCCATTCTTTCTCTCTCTCTTATTCTTCCATTTCCTTTTCTCTTTTCTACTCTCCCTCTCTAAGTTGGCGGTCACAGCAAAGGTGACGTTCTCTCTCTCTACATTTTTCTAGGGTTCTTCAACTTTTCCCTAATCTCCATCGTCGGTATTGCTCTCTAATCCCCTAATTCTCACTGCTACTTTGCTTAAAGTTCTCATTTGGTTAGGGTTTGCTCGATTCATCTCTTCCTCTCTACGAAAAATGTGATATTTAGGGGTTTTATGCTTATTTAGCGGCAGATTCTTCTCGATTTATAGAAATTATTATATGAAATCGAGTTTCGAGTAAAAAATATTATGTTTGAACAAAAATCTAGCCATATATGAAGTGAATGTAGAAACTAAATGTTTATTCTAGGAGGCGTTTGGTGCAAAAAGAACTTTTTTGGTGATTGATTCATTACTTTGTTGTCATAGTCCTCTAGACAAGTTAATTTACTGTATAATTTCAGAATTTTTATGTGCTCGTAATTTTATTTGGAAGGAAAAGGGATTTAAGCTAATAGTATTTGGGATTTGCTCGCTTTATTTTCTATCTGTAAGGAAACTGCGATTTTTAGGAGAGTTTTTGGGTGTTTGACGGTCGATTCTTCCTGATTGGGTCTGAGTAGAATGTCTATTAGGGAAATTAATTTTTCAAAATTCCAATTTGAGGTAAAATAATGTGCTTGAACTAAGAAAGTAAAAGTTTAATCTAGGAGTGTTTGGTGCACAAAGCACTTTTTTTGGTTATTAATTGATTTTCTTTATCATAGTTCACTAGGTAATGGCCAATCTGGCAATGTCATAATCAATTGACACGTGATTAGAACTTTTATAAAGAAATCGAGGATTTAATCTAATATTTGGTGTGAGAAACATTGTTTAGAAGCCTTCCAAAGGTCATTACGACTGAGTAATAGTTGGTTGGAAAGTGGTTCCACTCGTGGGGTTATTATATTTTCTTCATTGTATCTTGAAATATTGCAAGGTCTCATGAATAAATGGTCTTTTCTATGCAACATCAGTCAAAATGGTTATATTTTTATTTAATAATTTTAATTATGGGTGTGATGCACATGATCCCCTCAAGGTTTGCAAAATAAACAAAACTCCCTAGTTGTTATGATGTTAACTTTATGAAAGTTAGGGACACGTTAGGTCTTGAGTTGTCCCCTGGAACAACTAATGAGGTGCCTACGTCATACTCTCGAAAGGGATGACCTAAATAATCTTATTAAATTAAAAATATTTAGGAAGCTTCTAAGATTGCAAACGATTCCTTAACATTTTTGAAATGATATGATTCTAATGTAAGTTTCTACCGAAAGCACCTGTTCCTTCACCCGGGAAGACACATGTAAGGCTTTGTAAAGATAGCTCAAGCTCCCATCAAGCCATCACTGCTTCCATTGCATGAACACAAACATGATGCTGCAGTTTTCTTTGAAAGAACAGAGTAGTAGGACATAACGTGTCTGCCCATTAGGCAAGTCTCTTTGATCATTTTTGTTCATCCAGCAAGCATAATGGTTCTTGACTAATGAGACTGTGTTTATGAGCCTGACATCTCCATTAGACCCCAAACATCTGACACATGTTATTCTCCAGCAAAACCCTTTGCTTTCTCCATGACCTCCTGTTAGAAGCAAAATAACTATGACAAGGACGTTTAGGTTGAAGATACAGAAAGGGTTTGAGATGTTCTTGTTTTTACTATTCAATTCTAGTGTTTGAGATGTTCTTGTTTCTACTATTCAATTAACGAAGGGATCTATGACAAGGACGTTTAGGTTGAAGATACAGAAAGGGTGCTTGTAAATCTAGTTGTATAACATGTGCTACTTGATTTGTTTCCACTGGATCAGAATATTTTCCAGTTAAATTGTACCACTTAATCTATTATCTTGTTGTTTCTTTTGAGAATATATTTTCCTGTTCGAGAGAACTTCGTTGTTGATGTGGTTAGATATATAGTTTCAACCAATTCTATACAATTGCTGAGCATGCCTTCAATCCTATCTAAGAAGCAGCACTTTCCTTTCCTCTTCTATACAATAGCCATATATAATTTACTTGCTATTTAACCTTTTCCATTTATCTCCTCTGGAATTGGAGATAACATTGTATCACATGTATATTCCTGTGTTAATATTTTTTGTATGGGCGCCTTTATTTGCAGCTCACTTTACCTGGGGAATATCGTGTACGCCTCACCAAAATGGTTAGTTAATTTCATAGCTTTTGCTCTTAAAACAGCCTGATTGATCTAAATTCTAAAACTAGGACTTATTATCTTGCACTTGTGACATACATACTTGTATAATGCTTACTCGTAAAAATTTGGCTGGATTGATCTTTAAATAGTGATTTAGTGACTATTTTATCAGAATTGAACACTGGAAGCTTTCCTGTGTGACATCACAGCTAAAATGTGAAGTATATAGTCTGAGTTGAATCTTTTAAGCTCTTTCTAACATGCTTATACCGAGTGATTTGGATCTTTGAACATTTTTGACTGGTGGCGGAGGAACAAACTTGTGTAATTGGAGCAAAATAACTGCTTGAACATCAAACTGTCTTAGTACACTTAGAGAAGTTTCTTTTTTTCTTTTTTAGTTTTATAATATTGGGAATGGCTATGAGAATATTTGTCTTAATAAGAATAATTGCCCAAGTTAGGACCCGTTGGCTCAAGCCGAAATGTATAAGGAGACTTGATTCTTATGCATCATTTTGTTATGTTTAGCTGTATGATCACATGAGGAATGGTTTATAATATTATTCCTATACAAATGTATGCTGATTCTGAAAAGCAAACCAAATGGTTGCATGTATGATTATACATATGCATATTACTTTTCATGAGGGTGGATTGGATACTTTTCATATGACACTGTGCGGTATGTGGAGAAGAAAAAGCTTCATTTCTCTACGGCTCCTGAGGATGATAGGAACCTTCCTGATGTTCACTTAGGTCTCTACAGTAATGTTATAGTATTTGATCAAGCGGAAAAGGTTTCTTCATTTTCATCAGACTTAGTGCACTTAAGAGAGCTAAGATGCTATTAACTGCTTTGTATATACCCATTCAGGTTATTTCAATGCATTTTCTGATAAAATATCTGAAAATTTTCATTAGGATAACCTATGTAGATTTATTACAATTATGCTAAGCCTACTGTAACAAATCTATGTTTTGCAGTGACATAAATTGGTAAAGGATTGGATTGGTTAATTAAGAACAAGTTGAAGAAGGAAAATTAAGAAAAATAATTAGAAGTCTTAATTGCATACATCATGTTATGTAATTGAATACTAATATCCATG
The DNA here is from genome assembly GCA_029216955.1 of Iris pallida. Lineage (NCBI taxonomy): Eukaryota > Viridiplantae > Streptophyta > Magnoliopsida > Asparagales > Iridaceae > Iris > Iris pallida. The sequence goes on from JANAVB010043419.1 coordinate 18,850,851, forward strand.
TTCAAAAATAATTGTTGCATACATCATTGTTTCATTTGGGATAAACCAAATTCATATGAAATATAATGTCATTTCCACCACACTGTCATCTATCACTGTTGCTGTCATGGTCATATAATTTATCCAAAAAAATGCTTACCAAATTGTTGTCAATAACTTTCAATTTGACCCATTAGTTGCTAATAACCTCTGATTTTGTGGACAAGGACATGACAGAGACAGTGTCTCAGTGTCTGACATGACATTTCTCCAGAAATAGATACAAGGTGACTGCATATGTATGTCTCTGCAGATATATATAAATTAATATTGATTTATATATGGTTCAGTTTTTGTTTGCATATTGAAGTTCTTAAAGAGAAAGTGGACAAATTGATATTTATCAGATGGTTCAACTATGCCTTAATATACACTTTTCTTTTTACTTTATAAAAACGATCAGGTACAATCCTGGCGACAACAGCTACTACTTGTATCCTAAAAGTAAAACTTAAAGAGTTTGTATAGAATACTGAATGCCTTCGCCAGCAATATCGTGATGCTAAAATGATGCTTGCTAATTGCTATAGCCTCAATCAATTTTGAGTTATATTCTTTAATATATGCTGTCAATCTTCTTTATGTGACTGCTCTCTTCTTTTTATCATACTTAGAATGCAATACGAATTTTCCTTTTTTTTTTCACTGACAGTGAAGGAGACGAAGCAAAGAGAAACTTTGAGCATCTTTCTCTTCAAGTGTACAAAGCTGGGATAATGGAGATGAAAGAAAATTTGCCATTTTTTCCTTTCCGGGCCATGATGTTCTTGCAAACTGAGGAAGGACACTCGAAAAGTTCACTTTCAGGTCAATTTTATTAGTCTTCCTCATTGTATTGAGTGAATGTTTGGTCGTAAATAGTTCCAAGATGCTCTACTCAGTGTTCTCTATGATCTATTGAAGTAATTTAAAAGAATGTGTAACCTCTGAGACTTGTTGTTTTAAATAAATTTACTTATCTCCGCCATTTCTCCATCAGCTGACATGAGAGCCTTATGTTAACTGGGTGAAGGGATTTCACAAAGATTTTCACTTGAAAACACTAGGACTTAAATTATATCATCAGTAAACAAGAATACATCCAGTTACTCCAGGAACTTTATATCTTCTGCTCAATCTATATTGAGACTGAAACTATCATCTGACTTCTTGTATGCCACTACTGTCAACTGTTTCGATCATTGATTTTTTGTGTAAGTATATTTAGGTCATGTTTGGTTCTCGGATTTAAGGAATCATAAAAGGAGAGGAGTTCATTTCCGTTGCGTACTCATTAGTATCCTTTGTTTGATATGCCACTATTGTTAAGGTCATGCCTTCTCCTCTAGCACTCACTTCATTGTTCTTTGTCAGGAATGCATGATGGGTTTTTTTCCCTCTCTTTTCATTTAATGGAGAGAAGCAGGGGCGGACGAAAGTAAAGTTTTTTTTTTCAGCTGGAGCAAAATTACATTAGCTGAAAAAATCTTAAGCAAAAAAGATAGATTCTATTAATATTCAGACTTGTACGCCTAGGCACAAGACTTCCCATAATTTATATATTAAACTTTAACTCTATTGTAACTATCAAGTTTCTTAGTATCGGCTATATTTCTTTCTCCTTCTTGACTGTTGGACGAGTACAATAAATGTTATTTCTCCTCTTGACTGTTGGACGAGTACATTGAATTTATTCTATTTGAACCTGTAGTTGTCTAATGGTTGAGCATGCTGAGAGTATCTTTGAGTGAGATCGGAAACCTTCTTAGCCACTGCGTACATTAAAACCTTCTTGCACTTTACTTCATGTATTACACTGCTTTACATAACACTACTGTCCCTGCAATTCACATTTAACACACTGCATGCCTCCTTAGCCACTGCACATATTGTATTCGCTATTGCATATTTAGTTCATTTTATGGTGTCAAATATTTCTATCTTATTTTTTATATCATAATGTGTTTTTTTCTCAATTTTGTGTAGGTTGGCGTATATGTTTTTGATGGTTGTGGATAGCTGCTAGAAGGAAAGAGGCGATCGACCTATTTTTTGGCCTATAGATATTTGTAAATGGAATGGTTTATTTTGGACTACGGATACTTTGTAAATGGAATGGTTTATTTTGGCGTACAACTACTTTTTCTACATCTTGAATGTTTTAATGACTACTACTTTTTGTACATCTTGAATGTTCTAATGAAACATTGGCAAATCTTTACTATATCTTGATTGATCGAAATGCAAGTTGCGATTGAAATTATTTACGATTATTGTTATTTATATGTGATACAAAACAGGTTATGAAATATAAAATTTTGTAGCAGATATGAAATAATATGAAATTCTGTAGCAGGTTTATAGCACTCAAAATGTCTAAATTGCTACTACCACGATAGCATATGATGAACGCTATAATAAATAAACTATAAATCATCCACAACATTCACAAAATGCTATAAATAATCCACAACATTCACAAACGCTATAAGTAATCCACAGCACTCACGAACGCTATAAACTATCTACAGCATTCTAGAATGCTATAAAGTATTTACAGCATTCAGAAACGCTATAAACCATCAACAGCATACACGAACGCTATAAATCTTCTACAGCATTCATGAACGCTATAATGTTATAGCGTTCACATGTCTGGACATACTATAGAGTAGGCGATTATAGCAGACAGAATCTGCTATAGAAGGCTTTCTATAGCGTTCTGCGCATGCTATTGTAGGCCATATTTGTTGTAGTGTCAAATCAAGGGGTGGTGATGAAGCCCTACAAGTTTGATATTCTAGCCCAATTAGCTAATACTCCGGCTAGACTTTCGATCTTTGAATTGCTTCGTCTTTCTAAAGAAAGTCGAGAAACTCTAAGCGAAGCTTTGCTACAAGCGAATTCATGCTTAGCTCAACTCAAGAGTCCTAACAATATACCAGTGTCGTGTCCACAATGTCATAGTATGATGGAAACAATTCCTAACATTACCTTCAAACAAGAAGATATGCTGTTGAAGCATAATAAGCATGACAGACCTCTGTGCTATACAGGGTATATTGAATCTACTGAAATTGACAGGATTTATATTGATCATGGGTCTTCTATTAGCATTATTCTTCAGAGTATGCTACGACCCTTAAGGATTCCTAGTAGTGATTTGACTTACACTAGTACCATAATAGTTGGTTTCAACTCTGGAAAGAGTAAACCATTAGGGAAGATTCGTCTGAAGATTCAGATAGGTGATCTTCGAAATATGGCGACCTTTTATGTTATCAACTCAGATGTATCTTACAACATCCTTCTTAGAAGACCGTGGATACATGAGCATAACATTGTGCCTTCAACTCTCCACCAATGCTTTAAGTATGTGGATTCTCAAGGGGCTGTGAAGACTGAATTTGCAGATATCAATCCTTTTAAGGGTGTTGAAGCCTATTTCTCTGACTCAATACTCTACAAACAGGAGCAGGTGAAAGAAATATCTGATATGGCTGAAGATCGGTCGCCTGCAGAAGATCAATCTGTCAATAAAGATCCTTCAGAAGATCAAACTTTGAAGATTAAAGTCAAAGGATGAATCCAACCCCAACCTGTCAATGATAAACCTCTGATGATTAAGGTTAAAGGAAGAACTCGAGCTTCGTCTGAGGAATCTGTGAAAATTCCAGTCAAGAGCCAAGTTCAACCTCTCATGATCAAGGTCAAGGGACGTACTACTCATACGAATGATCCAGAACCACCACTGATTATCAGCCTTGGCAAGCCTACGCAGAAGACGGATGACGGTCCGTTAATGATCAATCCAAAGCGTAGTAGTCAGTTTGTAAATGATGTAAATATTGATCATTCTGTACTTTCTAATATTAATGAAGATTTTCTTTTGGAGTACATGGCTGTCAAATTTATTGAAAGAATGACTTTATCTGCTGATAATCAAAGTCATCAACATAACAATGACATAAATACAGAAGAAACCTTATATATTAATCATAAGAAATTTTTTTCCTCCTCATGTCGATGTTGGACCTTATGCTCAAAGGTTTCTAACATCTTCTCCATATCTTCTTCCTGTGGCCTCATCATGACAAGCTTGTGTAACTTATAGACGTCACGAAGAATCTTATTTCGTGATTCCGTCTAATAAGAAAAACAAGCGCTAAATTATCACTACAAGAAAATAGGACTTTACCAACATTTTTTCTACCGATGTTTATTGGAACGTCGTCGTAGACATGATACGCCAACGTTTTACAATAAACGTTGAAAAATATCGACATTTCTCGTAAAGGTTGAGAATTGCTGACGTTTATTTTCTAGCATTTATGGATTAGTCGGCATTGAGATGATATGCTAATGTTTTGCAATAAACGTTGAGGATTTTGGTGACGTTTGAATATAAACTTTGAAAATATACGGCTGATTTGTATAAAAGTCGGTTATTTTTTACTTACAAAAAACAAAGTTGATTTATTTTAAGCCAAAAGAAAAACTCGTCGTTTATTGATTCGTGAGAAAATCGTCGGAGTATTTACGTTTTTTGCCGCACAAAAATTCCCACAAAATTTAAAGAATTCTATATTTTTTTTATTTCGTTGTGCCCTCCAAATCCTCTTCCGCCAAAATCATTCGCCCTCCTCTCCATGTGTGCCTCCGGCAGATCTGCTCTGTCCTAAGGACCCGACTCCACCAGTGGAGACACTCTGTCCTCCTTATCACCATAGCCCCCATTTTTTCTTCCGTCTTCTCCAAAGCCAGCCCCTCCCTCCTCTACTTTCCATCAAAATCCACCATGTTTCCTCAAATTCGACTCAAATCGGTCTCCAGTGTTGTTAGAGATCGAGGTGGTGGAGGAAGCAATCACCTCCACCGTCGTCGCCACTGGCGCAGAAGTTCGACGGACCCTCCGGGCGAGCAGCTGAAGAACGATGAGTATACTGTAGCGGCGTACAGGGATCTAGAGAAGCTGTAGAGGCTGGTCGAGGCCGAGGGTTGCTCTGTCACCGAGTCTGATGGGGGTGGCTACTGCGCCGTCCAGTGGGCCGCGCTCAACAACCGGACCGCCACATCCCAATACATCATCGAGGTGAGTGATCGATCAACCGAAAATTCTCCCATGTTCTATAATCTAAGAGCAATTTGGTTATTTGTGTTTCTGATGCTCTCGTTCTCATCTTCGGTCCAAGTTGGAATCTTTGTATGTGTTCAACTGTGTTTATGAAGTTTAAGACAACTAGTAGCGGACATGTATTAGACACAACACCGATACTCCAAATACACCATTATCTGCCAACGCACGAGTTGTTTGTTGTGTCTCATTTGTGTTGGCACAATATATGTTTAGGGATAAGTGGATCAGGGAATTTGGTTGGTTAGATGGTTTTATTTTCCTGTGTGATTTGCTAGATTCTATTTGTTCGATAGTTTCCCTAGTGGAGTAGGGAATTCAAGTGAATGCGGTTGGCTAGGTACAAACTTTCCACATTTGATAGTTCTTAATTTAGAATTATAGGGTTAGCTATGTTGCATGGACATTATACGGACGTGAAGACGTGGACACAACAATGGTTTTGGTATATCCTAAGAATTGTTTCTTGTTAGCTGTTTTGGGGTATCTGTTTTTCAAGATCCGAGTACAACTAGCATAAAAGATGTTACTGTGACTTGTGAATATCTTAAATCTAGTTCTTTGCCTTATGTTTTCTTTTTTTTATTTGAACAAGCATAATTTAGATCATAAATGATTGTGCATAAATTTCCAGTTTACTCTGCAATCCTTTTTCATGGAAAGGCTAACCTGAAATCTGGTCATTCTATGTGCATGTCCAAGTCATAGGTAACATGATAGTTTTAAAACTGTTCTCTTCCTGTAACTTATCATAGACGATACCTTCATGTTGAAAGGGAAATTTTTATACTATATCTATAAATTAATATTGTGGTGTTAATCTATAACAAAGAAGTTACTACTGGAAAGAGCAACAAGGTAGGTATATCATATTTGTGCCTTGTTGATATCTCTGAGTCTCTATGTTTGGTAGTTGCCTTATAAATTTGTCTGTAAATCTGGACCCTAAAGATTGATTCCTGAGCTTCTTTGGTTGAAAATAATGAGAATTAAAATTAATAATATTCAACAATGAGTTTTATCTCAAGGAGATGGATTTTCTTTGTTGCAGGAATATGAGTTTGCTCGCTAGACACTGGCTGCTCTCAATCCGGTGTCTATCAAAAGATTGAGAGTCAGTGTGACATGTGACGTTCTAAAATTATTGCCTATTTTATCCCTTCTAAAATTTACTGAAATGCATGTGGGTAAGTTATTGTAGAAAATTTCAATTCTCAACAAGTTAAATCCTACAACTTATGGACCTCCGAAATCTGCAATTCTCAGCAAGTTAGATCCTACAGTTCTGAAATTTACATTTTTGTACTTTCTTCTAAAAATATTTTTTGCTAATGTGAATCATGTGCAATTTTACTATCGTTGTTTCTCCTTTTCAGTTTATTTCTTTAATTTGGTACGTTTCAGGGATCTTTTTGATTGGTCTGAATTTGGCACTTGTTTTGTATTAAAGGTTAGGCTTTCTAGGTAGACAAATATGTGCTAGAATTTTGTTGCATTTTATGCATAATGTTTTCTAGCAGTTTCCTATCAGTTTTCGTAATATTGGTTGTGTTCCACCTTTCTAGTTCACTGTTTTCCCCTATTTTCTGTGTTGTTTGTTGTTTGAGATTTCAATCCTAGCAATTCGCTGCTATTTCTTCTTGCCCACACTCTTTTCTTACTGTGTGTCTAGTAGACCCAGGATTATCTTGCCTCGTCATTTGGGGAAAAATAACAAAGCCTTTATCCTAACATTTTGGGTCATCCAGGTGGGGATGAATAACAAAGCATTTATCCAGTAGACCCAAGATTATCAACCTCTTTTCACGCCCCTCTCACAACTACATCTAAGCATCAACTTCTCATCTCCTGGCTTTACTATTCTTGAATAGTTGGAGTACTTCTCACTCAGTCATGTAGGGCACTTGAATTTTATCAAAATAAATTTGCTGCTACTATCATTATACTTCTGTGCTCACTTTATATTTGAATGTGATGTACATGGTTAGCTTTGCTGAGCTTGCATTCTTTAAAGTGTTGTTTGAAAACCTTCCCTTTCTTATGGATACTGGTGTGTCTTGGTAAGTTTGCACTTTCTGTGGACCAACAAAAAGAAATAAATTAACTATGTTGTCACATTGAATTGCTTTTGATCTAGTTAACCTTTCTTTTTATGAGGATATCTGGTTCCTGGAGTTTGCGGTATGTCCTTGTGAACATTATATATACAGATTTATTAAACTCATAAGTTTGATATTTATTTTGTATGGTGCATTTGTATTTTTAAGTTCATTCATCATTAATTTGTCCAGGAAAACTATAAGAGAACTCCTTATATACAGTGATTTTTGTAAGTATGTAGGCACAATTTACTGGCTTTGGTTGGGACTTGTTTATACAGATCCCAATCTCCATCGAATTATCCCACTACATACTTTTCATGCCTAATTCTTTTGTCATCCTTCTTATAGAGCCCTGTTTCCCCACTCCCTTAAACTCTCTGTAGCTTATATTTTCTTGCATTTGTTGTCAGTAAACAGGTTTCCAAAATTCCATAAGATATTTTGCTCCCCTATAATATTTGTCATTCTTCTCCTTTATTGGGCTAATAATGCTAAACCTCATGTTTCAGGTTTGATTTTTCAATCCAGTGTAATAGTGAGATGGGACAGGAACATAACGATGAAAAGATGAGGGTCTAGTTACAAATAATTTGATAATTGTGGATAATATTTGGACTTTTATACATATCTTGCGAGTGACTTTTGGATGAAGAATCATATAATTTGATATTTTTAGGTGGTTTCAAAACTTCATTCTATACTGTGCCCTTTTCTCCTAAGGAGGATGAAGGAATATGTTGAGCATAATCCTCCAAAGAAGAAAGAGATCATTTTATATGCTAATATGACACCTCATCAGAAGATTTTTCATGAGCATTTAGTCAATACATCACTGAGAACCATTTAAAAGAGAGAGCATCTTGGGTAAGAACTTATATCTGACTGATAAGGCAATTTTCTAAATTGTATATTTGTTTTTGTAAAGAGGAAGTTAAATATGTGTTGTAAGTACTAGTACAACTAGTGTGGTTGGTGTTCTTGTGCTAGTATTGTTATATTATGTTTAGTTGACTTCTATTGTGCATTTTGTGGTTAAAAATATATTACAAAACAGGCTTCGTGCGACCTGGCATGAGAAGACAGCTGAATAATTTGGTAATGCAGCTCAAGAAGAACTGTAACCATCCTGATCTCCTAGAGTCTGCATATGACGTCACAAATTTGTCTTTATCCTCAAATATTTGGACTTTTTACATTGCTTGTTACTCTGTAGGTCTCTATCCTCCAATTGAACAAATAGTTGAACAATGTGGCAAATTTCAGTCGCTAGATCGACTAGTGACTTTGCTACTTGAGCAGAAGCACAAGGTGCATTTTTTTTTATTTTATTTAAAAGGTTGTTCTTTGTATAAACAACCAAATTTGGATAAATTTTTAGGTTATAATTTTCTTTCAATGGACTAGAGTCTTGGACATCATTGAATACTACTTCAGTTAGAAAGCTGTAGGTGTTTGCAGAATTGATGGTAATGTTAAACTTGATGAAAGGAGGAGACAGGTTTGTATTGTCGTATTTCCTTGACATCCCAAGTGGTCTTTGTAATGACTTTATTGGTTATTCATAATGTTCACACCCAACACAAACATACATGCACACGCAGGTTGCACAGATGACATTCCTCTGCACAGACCCTCTATAAGTATGTGCATCCAATCCCTAGCTAAGTTACACCCACCAAACACTCATGTTCCAACATACCCACACGCCAAAAGCTCTGCTATCTGCACAGAAAAAGGAACACTCTTGTTCCAACATATCCCAAGTGGTCTTTGTAACGACATCATTGAATACTACTTCAACTAATGTTCAATTGTCGATCTTGACTAGTTGGTGGAGATTGATTTTGAAGGTTCGATGAAGTGATAGTAGTCCGAGTTGGACGAATGGAGAAAGATTGAGAAGCATAGGATTCCAATTTTCAGATATAGTCTCTCTACTTTACCTACTGAGATAAGTGCCTGGAGTCATTTTAGAGGTGACATAAGGAAATGTTGTCTACTAAAACTTATTAAATAAGTGGTTATACAAGGAAATGTTGCCTATTGAAACTTTCAGGATCTCCAAGTAAGCCCTAAAATAGATAATTGTTGTTATTTCTATGCGTAAAGACACGTACTATCCGTAAATCATTTTCTCGAGTAGGCAAAAATAGATAATTTTATAGTTCGAATCTTCAAATAGTTCGAAGTTCAGCGATATGATGTCAATTTTCTTAAAGACACATCTCTAGCATGGAGAAGATATGTCGCAACTGTACCACCATAGTCCAGGCTTAACTATGGCTTCTCTTATCTTTGTTTTCATGATGTAATTTACTATTGGTCAATTATTTGACTGTTGTGTTGCTTCATTTTTTTTATCATAACAAAATCTTATTCTTTACATGGAAATGTTTGCACAGATAAAGAAAACTAGAATGCCTCTTGGGCCACGTGCTTGGTTTTCTCTGTGCGTCCACAAGAAGAGAGCAGTGCTATTTTGTGGGGTTGTAGATATGGAAGTTGAAGGTTAGTTTTTATTTGCATGGACAGATAGTTTGTTGTCATACTTTTGTTATGTTTACATCTCTGACCTTGTTGTTGGGTTTTTTTTAATACTAAACTTAAACTAGTTGACTGCATGTGTGTAGAGTTTGGATCCTGTCTGATCCAGAACCATTAATTCTATAGCATACCAGATAGTGATCACTGTGTGGGATTTGATGAATACACCTAGGCACTATACCTTGAGTTTCTATCGTATAATGCTATAAATATGTGGTACCCTAGAGTTTATAGTGACAAAGTGCATGATGGCCATTTAGAGGCACGGGTGTTCTAAGTTCAAACTTTTAAGATACAAGATGGAAGCCACACTAATGGATGGAATCAGCGTTATTCAGAAAGGAGTCTGAGCTAGAGCAGCTCCTTATGAGGATGTTTTAGTTGGCACATCTCATGCAGCTGTTTTCCTGTCTTGGGAGTTGCCATTGCCAAATGACCTCAGATTGGCACTGCAAGTCCCAATATAAAATAATAAATACACACATTTACAGAGGTTATCTTGTATACTCTAGCATCTAGGTTGCATAGACATGGATACGATTTCAGATACAAACACGATACGGATTCGGGATATGGTATTTTTATAAAATTTTGGGATATAGGTACAACATGGATATCCTTTACGAAGTGGACAACTTGATAATAGTATTGATGCATATAGTATAGATAATTATTGTTATTTCTGGCGAAGCAACCCAGGTACTGGAATGGTTCTGATGTTACCTTAATAAATTTAATGGATGAACCTTCAAAAATCTTTAGGCGATATTTCTTTATCAATGATTTAACAGATGTGGTATGTGTAATGTATACTTGTATATATGCTCACTGTTTTTCACTTCCCCGAAGTCTTTAAAGTTCTGAAGTAATTTCAGACCAAGTCCTTGTTATAAAATTATAAGGCATCTCATAATTTAATGGTTTGAAGTGCACTAGCAATATCTGTGCTCGTTGTAAGGAGCTTTATGAATGATGCTGGTACAAGTCTTCCTAAATATGTAGCTCCTTTTTCCATTAGAAAAGAAATGGCAGATATCTCATATGCCAAAGATGGAATGAAGGATCAATGTCTAAGTTTCAATATTATTTCAGTATTTATGATCAATGTCTAAGTTTTAATTATTATTGCAGATATAATCTCATCTGCCAAAGATGGACCAGTAAAGGTGAAGATCTTGTATTAACGGTAAAGGTATTCTACTTTTCCCACATGTATTAACATCTTCGTGTGTTTCTAAAACTAAAACTTCATATACATGAACAGGTTTGGACTGTTCGAGTCAAAAATATCTGATGTGTAGAAGTTCATGCTATGAGAGAGAAGTTCATAACCTACCTGTTGCAAACTCGGCAGTATAGTAAAATGTTGTATTTTTTGGCTTGTTTTATTTTGTTAAACTCGGTTGTACACTCAAATGTTGTATTTTGATCAATAAAAGTTTATTTTGTAAATTATTTATTCTTGAATGTATAATGTTAATTGAAGTATGTTTTAATTACTCAATAGGAAGCCGAGTGAATACAAGTGCATGGCAAATATACTCAAATTTATTTTAAATGGTTTTACCTATACCTACGTTTATGTTAAAATGTTGAAAAATTATTGGGAAAAGGTTGGAAAACAAATCTCAACATTTTTGCAAAAGGTTGGAAAAGAGGTTTAGATTCTGACGTTTTTATTAAAACGTTGGAAAATTATTACCCATTATTGCACAATTTTTGACGTTTATTAAGCGTTGTTGCAAACGTCGTCTTTACTGTACTGACGTTTATTTAAAACGTCGTAAATTTCCAACTATGGCAACGATGACGTTTGTCGAAAACATTAAAAAAATATTGGGAATACCAATGCCAACGTTTTTGACCTTTTTCCCGACGTTTATAAAATGTTAGAAAAAATCAATTTTCTTGTAGTGTATGTTTGGCCTGGCTAGAAATATCCCTGTTACTCAGACAGATGATCTTAGAGAGAAAGATAAAGGAAGAATCCGAATTGACAAATATAGTCAACAATCTCTTAAGATTATCCAGAATATGGAATATGATTTGAAGACTATGCAAGGTCTCAATCAAGGCAAAGGTAGACGATTACCATTATGTGGTGATCCGTTTTACCAGAAAACTCGTCATGGATTGGGATACGATCCATCCCACATGTTTAACGAAGATATACAAGAAGAATTTTCTTTCAGTTCTTCACAATCCTCAGATTCTGAAGAAATCCAGTTCATCGAATCTAATACACCCCACATGTACAAGAAAGATATGAAAGAAGAATATTCTTCCAGTTTTTTACAATCCTCATATTCTGGAGGAGACTATTATGATGAATCTGAGTGTGTATTCTCAGTTAATATGGTTCAAACTGATGGTGAATCTGAGCCATTTGAAAATGACCCTTGGGCACCACAAATGGACACTCAGTAGGAGCTTCGTTTTGAATAGCGACAGCCACCTACGGAAGATGAAATCGTCCAGATTGACGTTGGAGATGGAACTACGTCTAAGCCAATATTCATCAGTAAAAACCTTTCTGAAGATGAAAAGAAAGAGTTGGTACAACTGATTAAAGAATATATTGATATTTTTGCATGGAGTTATGAGGATATGTCGGGTCTAGATCCTAAAGTAGCTACTCATAAACTCAATATTCTTCCTAATGCCAAGCCTGTAAAACAACAGCAACGGCATTTTCGACCAGATATGATAGATGCAATTGAAGCAGAAGTCAAAAAGCTAATCACATGTGGCTTTGTTCGTGAAGAACAACATCCGGACTGTGTTGCCAACATTGTTCCTGTTATGAAGAAGAACGAAAAAGTCTGAGTTTGCATAGATTTTCGGGATCTTAATGAAGCTTGTCCAAAAGACAAATTTTTACTTCCGATTACCGATGTCATGATAGGCAATACATGTGGTTTTGAACGCATGTCTTTCATGGATGAATTTTCAGGATACAATCAAATTAAGATGCATCCAGGAGATGAAAAGCATACCGCTTTTCGTACACCCTTGGGGTTTACTGCTATACAGTTATGCCATTTGGTCTGAAAAATGCCGGTGCTACATATCAACGGGCTATGAGCAATATTTTTCAAGAACATCTACGTAAAACAGTTGAATGTTATGTGGATGACATTGCTGTCAAAAGTCGATCAAAAGATGATCATATTCAAGACTTAAAGACAGTATTTGAGTTGATGTGCCAACATCAACTGAAGATGAATCCTACTAAGTCTTTCTTAGGGGTTTCTAGTGGCAAGTTTTTGGGATTTGTCATCACTTCTCAAGGTATTCATGTTGATCCTGACAAAATCAAAGCAATTCTTGAAATGCGTCCTCCACGCAATCTAAAAGAACTCCGTGGCTTCCAAGGTTGCATTGCTTATATCAGGAGATTTATATCAAATCTTTCTGGGAGATGTCAATCTTTCTCTCATCTATTAAAGAAAGGTGTATCATTTGTTTGGGATGAAGCATGTCAAAAAGCCTTCAATGACATCAAGCAATACCTTACAAATCCACCTGTTTTGGTACCTCCAGTGGTGGAAAGACCATTTTTGCTCTATGTTCGAGCCTTGGATCATTCACTTGGTTCTCATCTTGCACAGAAAAGTGATAAAGGTCATGAACAAGCAATTTATTATCTTAGCCGAATGATGGTCGGAGCTGAACACAGGTATACTCCTGTAGAGAAAGAATGTCTGGCCTTAGTTTTTGCTGTTCAAAAGACACGATATTATGTGTCAAGACAGACTATTCATGTCATCTCCAGAATAAATCCTATTCGGGTATTGATGAGAAAACCGAGCATTCTTAACTCCAGGTTAGCCACCTGGGCGATGTTGCTTACTCCTTATGATATGGTTTATGTACCTCAAAAATCAGTGAAGGGCCAAGCATTAGCTGATTTCTTAGCAGCTTACCCTATACCTGAAACATCTAAGCTTTACGAGGACATTCCAGATAAAGTCATGGATTGCAACATGACTTTGAAGGATGACATTTGGCAACTATATTTTGATGGAGCATCACGGGTTGGACCTAAAGGCAATATTGTCTCCGGAGTAGGCATTGTCTTGGTCTTTTCTGATAAAATGGTTATATACCGTGCTTATTCTCTTAATGAACCATGCTCCAATAATGTGGCAGAATATAATGCTCTGCTGATTGGTCTCCAAGTAGTAAAACAATTGGACATTGAATTCGTAGAAGTTTATGGAGATTCTCAACTGATTGTTAATCAGGTCAGAGGAATATATGAAGTCAGAAATCCTGACCTCATTCCTTATCATCAAGTGATAATTGAATTGGTCCTTTCATTCAAAGGATTCTTTATTGAATTCGTGCCACGTTCTCAAAATTTGGAAGCTGATGCTCTTGCTAGTTTAGCTGCAGACTTAGCTGTTCCAATTAGAAGATAAAATACCATTACTTTGTTGGATCGAGACTTATTCTGTGTCAAGAATAATCTGCATATTGAACAGAGTTATACTATAGAATTAAGTTCTCAACAAAGGGATTGGAGAAGTACATTCATTGATTATGCGGTTCAAGGTATTTTACCTGAAGATCCAAAGGAAGCTGCGTCAATCAAGAGACGATCATTTCGATTCTACTATGATTCTTCTTTACATATGTTATATCGTCGTTCTTATGATGGACTTTTGATGTGTTGTCTTTCTGAGAGTGAAGCTAAACAAACACTCCGTGAAGCTCATGATGGTGTATGCGGTGCCCATCAACCGGGTCCGAAATAGGACCGTATTCGAAGAATAGGGTATTATTGGCCTTCGATGATAGCAGATGCTGTGGATTATGCCAGACGGTGTAAAGCATGTCAGATTCATGCCGATTTTATTCATCAACCATCTGAATTCTTACATCCTACAGCAGCTTCTTGGTCCTTCGAAGCTTGGGGTATGTATATTATTAGTCCGATTTACCCTCCTTCTGTCAAGGGATATTGGTTTATCCTAGCCATAACGGATTATTTCTCTAAATGGACGGAAGCGATTCCCCTTGTTGAAGTGAAAACATCTAATGTGGTTAGCTTCATTAAACACCATATCATTTATCATTTTCGGATTCTCCGAAGGATAATTCATGATAATGGACCCCAATTTGCCAGTCAGGCATTTTATCGGTTATGTAACAAGAATCGAATCCAAAATCTGGCTTCTACGACTTATAATCCAGCTGCTAATGGTTTAGCCGAAGCTTTTAACAAGACAATAATTAAACTTCTCAAAAAGTTCGTCTCTTCTAATAAACGTGATTGGAATAAAAAACTTGGAGAATGTTTATGGGCTTACCGAACGACAGTCTGAAATCCTACTGGTTTTACACCATTTTTACTGGTTTACGGATGTGAGGCTGTTCTTCCACTGGAAATCTAGATTATATCTCTTAGAATAGCCATTGCTAATGAGCTAACAACAGAGAATAATGATCGGTTGAGACTTCAAGAACTTGAAGGTCTAGACGAGAAGCGTCTTCAAGCGCAACAGCACATTGAGTTATATCAAGCCCGTATATCTCGAGCTTTCAATCATAAAGTTAAAGAGAGGGTATTCAAGGTCGGTGAACTAGTTCTAGCTGTTCGAAGACCGATGGTGATGACTCATAAGAGCAAAGGGAAATTCCAAGCAAAATAGGAATGTCCTTATGTAGTCGAAACCGTATTCTCCAATGGTGCCTATAGGTTGTCTAAATCTAATGGAGATTTGCTCATGATGCCAATTAATGGCAAATTTTTGAAGAAATATTATGTCTGAATTTCTTCTTTATTCCCCAGCTACCAATATTTGGTTAAGCTGATTATTTGTTTCCTAAAAAAGAACTTTTGATCTTCTGTCTTACCATTTGATTAAAAAAAGAGAGATTTATTATTTATCATGTTCACATGACCTCTGAATAAATATTAAGTCTACTTCTTTTTCTATCTATCATGTCTTTATGGCCTCTGAATAGATATTAATCTATTTTTCTTTGAGTTGTTACGATCTGTCTGTTTATATTACCTCTGATAGTATTGTACACTCTAAAAAGAAAATAAGATTCATTATCTATCATGTCCACATTACCTCTGGATATATAATTTATTGAGTTCAGAAGACTTGTCATGTCCATATTACCTCTGATAAGTATTTTCTATCTCATACCTCTTATTTAAATTCAAAATAAATAATAGGGTCACAAAACAAATATTTCATTCATTTCTTGAAAATATTACAAAAGACAGAAGAATACAGAATTCTTTATAGATGAACAAAAAGAAGAATACAAAAGCTCTTTATTTGCCTAAGGAGGAGCAGATACGTCTTCGAGTAGTTTTTGCAACTCTGCTAGACGCTTCTCGCGAGATTTCATCACAGTTGTAGTAGCTAGAGTACGCCAAGCTTCCGGAGTACAAATATGGGAGAAGTCGGCGAAAGTAGATATCATCTTATCCTCGGCTTCGTCAAGGATTTTGATAGTAGCTTCAGCACCGAAGACTTGTTCCTCCAAAATTGAGCTCTGTGTTAGATGCTGGTCTTGAACTGTGATCAACTGCTCCCTCTCCGCCTTCAAGCGAGCCAATTCAGCCTCAACTTCACGAATTCTATCATTTTGTTGATAAATTCTTATACTGGAAGTTTCATAGGCTTCTCTCTGGATATCCAGCTGGGGCTTAGCTTCAGCCAAAAAAGCTTTTTCTTTTGGCGACCTTGTTGCTGTACTCTTGGAGAGATTCATTGAAAGTAGTCTCCCGCACGGTGTATTCAGCTGATAAAGCGTCATACTCGCTTTGGATGAGACTTTCAATAGTTTCACTTGACAGCCTTAGATATTCTCTAATGGGCTGTTCAAGTTCCTCCACGACCTTCTCCAGTGCCGCTGCTTTCGCTGCATCATTGAACAAGGCGACGTTCCTGATAGTAAGAGCAATCGCAGCCTTCAGACTTTCATAATTGAGGTCCTTCTTCAGGACCATTTTGATCAGAGCTGCCAGGGTCTTGTAGAAAGTTTCAGTATGAATCTCAACTAAGAGATTTATTTCTGCATTCGAGCTCGGTGTTGCAGCAATGTCTACCAGATCCCTTTTCTGAAGACTAGGAGCAGATGTTGTTGTTTTGGTAGCAGACTGAGATAAAGTCAATGTTGTCGCTGCTACCATAGCTAATTGATCTCCAGGAGCTTCATGGACAATGTCTTCAGCACTTGTTACTCCAGCCATTTCTGGAATCGAAACTACTTGAGTTTCGGTGGCGATAATTGGTGTGGGAGGAATGGTAGTTATGGTAGCTGGCTCCGGTTCAGATATTGTCTTCTCAAGAACTTGTACCAGATCAGTAGCAACAACAGAGGATGTTATTACGACGTCTCCAGCTTCAGTTGATGGGTCGACTATATCCTCATCACCTTCATAGGCTACTGGCTCTTCAGGTTCTGGGAGTACTTCAGTCTCTTCATTGAAGTCTGTTTCTTCCTCAGCAGCCGCTTCTTCATCTGCAGTTGGTTCTTCTGCAGTTTGTTCTTCTTCTCTGTTTTCAGCAAAAGAAGATAATTCTGGCCGAGCCTCTACTTCGGGCTCTTGTTGTACTTCCTCTTGGACATTATCTTCTTCTGAAGAAGAACCCTCTTCCTCAGACTCCGTGTTTTCCTCATAAATAGTTTCTTGAGGAGGAGGAGCCACAGGCTTTGCTGCAGTGATGACACCTACAAATTAAACAAAATAAGTTAATATATAAAATCATAATCTTGTATAGATTTTGTGTGATTTATATTTACCTGGAGTAGGTGCAGGACGTGCAAAATATGAGTCATAGTCCCCATCCTAGTCATCATCATTGAGGGCAAGAGCCGGTTCATCTGATGGGATGAGCTCTTGATCAGCAGTTTATGTAGTGGCAGCATCCTCAGTAGCTTGTGTCTTTTATGGCAAAGACAGGTGAAGTGATGAGCTGAGGCGTCCCGGAGATAGAACCCCCACACCTTCTGTTGATGTTGTCGGTTGAGATGCAGAGGATCCTTCTCCAGGATGAGCTGAAGAAGATGTAATATGTTGCGGCTCCTCGACTGGAGTGTCGCTCTCTGGAGTAGCGGCTCTCTGTCTAGAAGGCCCCTTGACGGTGATCTTCTTCTTTTTCTTCTCTGAGATGGTAACAGCTGCACCTGATTTCCGTTTCCAGATCTTGCCAATAATGATTGGTTCTGCAGCTATTTCCCCAACTCCTGTAGGGATTACTTCTAGATACTCATCTGGAACATCAGTGTCATCAGCCATGGGCGAAGGAGCGGATGGATGCATAAAAAACGAGCATACGTATGAAGTATACGTAGCTCGGTTGTGCTTGTAGCAATCGATACTCTGAATTTAGCACCGATACATGCAGTGCTAAAGTAACTCCAGGCTCTCGTACCATCAATTAGCTTCCCATAATGGTTGAAGCTTGTGGAGGGATTACCAACATGAAGTTGGTCATATCCAAACTGGCGAGCGAACCGACTTGGTAGATACGGTTCGAACGCACAGTTGTCTTCATTCCTGTACATCAGATGGGAGGGTCTGATGCACATTAGCTATTTAAAAACTGGCGCAGGCAATGAAGACCTCCCTTCGCTTCTATCTTCAAACTGTACACCGATGCAATCAGCTGGAATTTGTGGTCTTGTGCAGAAGAAGTTCCAACCGTGAGAATAATTCAGTACTGCTCGGGTGTCTGCCACGGTAGTTGCAGTCCATGTGGCTTTATTGAATTTCTGGAGGAAGATCTCCGCATTATCTCCAGGGCCCGGTGGTAACAAACTGCAGTTATGATGTAGTAGCCAACCCATCAAATAAGCGTAGGGCATCTCTACCCTAGGAAAATTCTTTCGGTGAGGAGCATTGTTGATTAGCTCATCACCAAAGGTCCGTAAACCTGTATTTATTAGGCACACCATTGCCGATAGCAGGTTGATTCTGACCTTGAACACCAAACGTACTGCCGGCCACAATACGTTTCGGTAAATTCTGTCTACTGTGCTGATCCCGGGCACAATCCATCTCCGCAGCCATAGAGATAGAAAGCCTGCCAGCAAGGCTTCCCTCGGGATCTTCTAACTACCATGCCTCAGGTGGCTCAAGCTTTCAGTCCCCGTATGGATGTCTCCGGTCTTTTTGGACAGATACTGGTCCGGAGACTTATGTGAGATCATTAAACTATTGATCAGATCTGAAGGGATTATTGAACAAGGGTTGATGGTTAGAGCCTTGTTTTCTTGGAATCTCTCCTTCTCGTTCTTGGGTATCCTATTCTCATGGTAGAATAGATAAGTTGTCCATTTTTTAGTATATGCCAAGTGAGACCCACTGTCATACATACTGGTGCAAATTAGGTAATGGCACATAAGCTCTTGGTAGACCTCAACCAATCGAGAATTTTTCTCTCTGATTTCTGCTAGTTCCGAATTGGAGGGAACGTACTCTTCATAGGGAGCTTCATCCATCGCCAGTTTAGAGATAAATTACATCTCGTACAGGGCAAGACCCATCTCACCTAGTGGAGTTGCAAAAGTTCCCGTTGAACTCATATACAACTCCATCAGAGCCAAGAATAGGTTACTGTTCATCGGTATACCCTGGCTCGTAGAGGCTATCGCTTCATATAGACCGATGGCTTCCAAGTCCGTCTTGAAGTTCTTCATGATCCAAGCACTAAGCTGTATCCAGTTCTGGTTATAAGGCGTCAGCCACCCTGGTAGCCTAGGGTTGGCCTGAGGATATAATACCGCAGCCCTTATGAACTTGTTAATGAACATTGGGGTCTGCACCGGCTGGATCAGAGCTGAATCTTCACTCGGTATAAATCCAGGCAAGAGACCGGAGAAAGGGACGACACCACCACTAGGAGCACTGATGTGGTAGCCCATTTCGTTGGCTCTATCCCTTTTGAAAATAATTCTGCCTGGCCTACCATGACTACTGGGAGTCAGGTTCCATCGCATCTGTCGGGGATGGGTGGCATGGACAAATATAGACAGGGGATAATCTCTAGCCATGTCGGGGAGATACATTACTCTCTCTCCAAACTTGAACACCCAAGCCTCCTTCTTGGGGTGTGTTTGTGACTGGAAATCTATTGCATCCCCGAACACGAAGGCTAGTTTTGAAAATTGTTGGCCATCCAGCGATGTCAACAATTCTCCATTTATCATGGACAACAACATTCTGTCCCCTTGAGCAGATATCAGCTGTTGTCTCTCTTCAGGATATTCCGGATTTGACTGGGAGAACTCCACATGGGACAAATTCTCTAAGTAATTCGAGCCCACCAAACCAGCTGAAGAGCCAAATATTTCTGCAAGCGGATGAATTTGCAAGTCTACTGCCAAAAAAAAAGAAAAAAAAGAAAAAGAAAAATCAAGTTAGTAAAAATCTAATTTGAATTTTTACGCATATGACTTAGTGAGAATTTTATGCATAAAGATTAAAGACTCTGTACTAAGAGAACTTGACTATGCAAAACTTTACGCTTATGCGCAAAGTGTAAAAGTTCTTTGTTTTACGCAAAGTCT
The DNA here is from genome assembly GCA_029216955.1 of Iris pallida. Lineage (NCBI taxonomy): Eukaryota > Viridiplantae > Streptophyta > Magnoliopsida > Asparagales > Iridaceae > Iris > Iris pallida. Next base: position 18,871,191 of record JANAVB010043419.1, read on the forward strand.
TTTACTTGTGAATTCTACGCTGGCACGTATTGACGTGAGCGTATTTTAAATTTTACGCTGGAACGTATTGACGTGAGCGTATTTTAAATGTTACGCTGTCACGTATTAACGTGAGCATATTTTGAATTTTACGCTGCCACATATTAATGTGAGCGTATTTTGAATTTTATGCTGGCTCGTATAGACGTGAGCGTATTTTGATTTTTATACTGGCACATATTGATGTGAGCGTATTTTGAATTTTACGCTGACACGTACAGACGTGGGCGTATATTTTTACTTTTACGCTGACACGTATAACGTGGGCGTGAAGTAAAAAGTTCGAGTCTTCTTCTCCGGCGAACTCACAGCCGAAGTTAGGTAGTATTTTACCTTTCATGGCCGGAGCCACAGCGGGGTTGATTTGTCGGGGTGTTGCCGATGATGAGATGTTGGTTTCTGTACGGACGACCATCGACGAAGCTGCGGCGGGCTTCTTGCCTTTGTTGCCGGCGGCAATTTTGCTCTTGGGGGCCATCGATTCAAAGTGAGAGAGGAAGAGAAGAAAGAGAGCAAAGAAGTTCGAGATTGCAAAGGACGAGTAAAAGTTCTCTCTGTACTCGTAAAGCTCTATTTATAGAGAATTTTGAAATCGGTTCAAATTCCTAAAATTTACGCTGACTGTTGGATATCTCTACTTTTACGCGGACTGTTGAGTATCCCGAACTTTACGCAGATAACCGTTGGGTATCCCGAATTCTACGCGGACTGTTAAATATCCCAGATTTTACGCTTCTGTTCAAGGTATTTCAAATTTTAAAAATATTTGAAAACTTTGAAGGGGGTCTTATAGAAGCATAAAAAAGTACTTCATAGACCAAGTCAAAGAAGTTACATACTTTACGCAAGTCAAAAAGAGTCAAACTCACACTTTATGCAAGACAAACAGATTAAAAACTATACGCGAGCTACTTTACGCGAAGGCCATCCTCAAAGCCTTTACGCGAGGGATAGGCTGTCAAATCATTGCATTTAATGTGCGTGATACTATTCTGACATAATCATTTTCTGACAGCGGACATCACAGAAGTCGAGAAGATTTGATTTACATCAAACCCAATACTTATTATTTAGTGTGCAGATGGGCTACTTTACGCTCAAGAGATTACTTCTTTTACGCACGAAAGCTATTCGAGCTTTTTACGCTCAAGGCTGTTGTGCGCGTAAAGTTTATTTGAGCTAATTTTACGCTCAAGGCTGTTTTTCAGCCACTTTACGCATGAAGTCTATTTTGGGTTATTTTACGCCCAGTCTGCTACTTTACGCAGGAAGTCTATTTTGGGTCATTTTTATGCCCGATCTTTTCTGGCTACATGAGAACGTGGTTTGCTTACGTGGCTTTCATGCCACACTTATCGAGGAACGTGTGTACGTGCTCTTCCCATTTTGTTGAAGTAGTGGGACACGTGTCACCATGCGTAGAGATCAAAACTCTACGTGGGACACGTGTCATCACGCGTAAAAGTTGATTCTCATCGTGGGTGACAGTTACCAAACTTTTTTACTTTTTACACACAGAGGGTCTAGTCTATAAATAGACTTATTTTTAACATAGAAGGATCAAGAGATACAGGAGAGGAGATTCTGAGAAAACTCATAATTTCAGAGTGATATTCCCAGAAGCATTTCTTCAATTTTTTCTCAAGAACAGGGTAAAGCAAAGCAGAAAAGCATTCGACTGTGCCATCAGTGCCGTTGCTCGATACCTTTCTGGTGACTTAGTTCTTCCGATTGTTCATCTTCTTCAAGCAGTTTTCTTCATCATCATCGTATGGTCCAAGGAACAAAGTGATCGCTCTCAGATCAGACTTCAATAGCAATACTTCCCAGAAATAATTTGTACTTTTGTACTTTTTCTAGTTTTCTTTCAAAAGCCAATTTTAGGCATTTTGTTAAGTGAAACAGTAAGTTCCAATGATATTCACGTTATGCTTATCATATACTTGTTTAAAATTCATTAGGATGGTTAGAAACATTCATAAACTAAGTCATATAAAATCTTCAACCAAATGAGAGCTTGGAACTTAAATAGCTACGCACCAGTACAAAGTGTAATGTACTGATCCTCGCTCTCCACGCAGGTACCCCGAACCAGGAAGGGCGTGCCACTTAAAGCTCAAGGCGGCGTGAATACTTTTGAATCCTCATTCGTGAGTTGAAGGCTTGTTTCTGGAAATCCTTTTGAAGACCCCGCACTCAGTCCAAAAGAAAGAAAGATGACGACTCGTCTTCCCCTAATAGCAGGTAGAAAGTGTTATGTTTTGCTTGTAAAAAGGGAAGTAATGTATGGAACGACTATCTCATCAGCGTTCGTTTTGTAAGTTGAGTCATGCTGTAAGCCCACGCGGCACTGATTGAAAAGGAGTCATGTAAATAAAGTTTTATTATCAATGAAAAGTTTATTTCTATTTCAAATGTGTCATCTAATTTCTCTGCGTACTCTAACTTGATGTTGTATTTCGGATAACCTTATGACTATGTCTTGTGCGATCTCAACTTAGGTTCGCACGGCATCACGCCCGGGGGACGACTATCGATTTTATGGAATAGGAGCATGGCATAATGCTATCAGAGCACGGCTTTACCTCCTTTGGCCTCGTGTCTAGAGTTTCAAACCTTTGACCTCGCATCGATGAGAAATAATTTGAGACTGATGCATTTGCCTTCGTATTGTAGAAGTGCCGGAACCCGCGGCCGAGCAAGAACAGAGCGCTTCTAGCGGCTTGAGAAGATATCGGGCATGGATCCTTCACCAATATTTGTGATCCTCGTTAAAAATTAACGACGAGATTTATTATCGTTTCTTGCATGTCTTGCGAAAGTCAGAGTAGGCACGAATTCCCCCAATTTGTGACCTACCATATGATCTGTTATATAAATAGGTAAATGTTCCTTTCTATTATGAATAGCAATTGTATTGCCAATCATTGTGGGTATAATGGTAGATGCCCGAGACCAAGTTACTATTATTTCTTTCTCCTCCCTCATGTTGAGTTTTTTTATTTTTCTCGATAAATGATTGGCTGCAAAAGGATTTTTTTGTGAACATGTCATAGCTGATTCCTTCTATTTTAAAGATTGGTATTTTATGTCCAATAGAATATCTCGATCGAAGTATGAAGGTAAGAATAAATACAATAATGATGAATGGAAAAAAAAAATCCTTAACAATGCCATCGAAAGGATGCAGCGCATGATGGAGGCGCAGCAGAAACAGTCCGAGAACCGACATCAACAGACGGAGGCACAACAGGCCCAATTCGAAGCTCGCTTCGACGCACAAACTAAGCTGCAACAAAAATAGTTAGATACTCTGCATCAGATCGTCCAGACAATTGTGGCCAACAAAAATTCTACGACTGTGCCTATTGTCATCGTGCCGACGGTCCAACCCATCGAAGTCGAGTCGGAAGAGCCCGATCGTCAACCTGCGGCACCGAGAAGATACAACTTTGAATTGTCAGAATTCAAAAAAGCATGCCGCACTTCCTTTAGCGGTATCGAAGGCCCTTCTATGGCAATCGACTGGTTAGAAGAGCTGGAAGATCACTTCGAGCTCCTCGGCATTGAAGAATCAAAGCAAGTCGCCTGCGCACAATGTTCCCCCTACTTTACTGAATAAGGCTAATATGGTCATTTACATTATTTTATTATTTTAATATTATTTAAATTATTATTGCTAGTATTTTTATATTATTATTTAAATAGGTATTTTGTTGATATAGGTATATACATGTTCAATAGAGTTTTTATTTATAAAAATCTTAAATATATTAAATAAATATAGAATATAAAATATTTGTTTTATTTATAAATAAATTAAGATTTTGTATATATATATTTATTTGGTATTATTCCATTATGGAGTTTATATATATATATATATATATATATATATATATATATATATATATATATATATATATATTTTTTTTTTTTTATATATATATATATATATATATATATATATATATATATATATATATATATTTTATGGAGTTTATATATATATATATATATATATATATATATATATATATATATATATATAAACTCCATAAAATATATATATATATATATATATATATATATATATATATATATATATATATATAAACTCCATAAAATATATATATATATATATATATATATATATATATATATATATATATATATATATATATATATATATATATATATATATATATATATATATATATATATATATATATGTATATTTATTATTTATATATAGAAAGGGAATAAGTAGTTTTTAAATAAATAAAATATGTGTATGTATGTATGTATGTATGTATGTATCTATGTATGTATGTATGTAACATGGTCAAAATTGAACTTTTTTAGCAAACCATTTGCTGTGCTCAAACCGAGCACAACATCTTAGCTAAGGGGCCGAGCCCCCATTTACTTCGGAAAACCCGACCTCTCCCGACTACTTATATATGTCTTAGAGAGAGAGAGAGAGAGAAAGAGAGATTTTTTTAACAAAATCTAAACCCTAGCCGTCACCCCCAACCCAGCGTACGTCCCAACGTCGACGTCGACCAACCCGCGGCCGTCCATCGTTGGGAAACGCGCAATGAGCAGCCCACCCGCGCACGGAAACTGTTAGCGAAGAGCCAACTTCGGAAATAGATTTCTTCTTCCTCGCTCCGTCGACGTTTTGCGAACCACTTGGTCAGGTATGATCCTAACATATACACCTTTAATTCTCTTCAAATAGTTTGTGCCGATTCGCATCATGTACGACAAAAAACGAGTTCCAAAATCGAGAAAAACTTGATTTATTGGACGTTAAAAACTGTTTCGAAACCCCAACTTCGTGGCCAATTTGCGACCAACGAGTTACGAGTTTTCAAAATTGGTTTGAAGAGACATATAGAAAACTTATAGGGCTTTAAAATCCTTTTTATAGAATTTAATTTGATGCACTGTACAGAAAGTTATTGGTTGGTGAAGTTGGAGAAAAAAAACTGATTTTCAAAACTGATTTTTAGAAAAATGTCCCGATACGCCGTCCGTCCCGTCAATTCGGATGACGTGGTCGCGAAACGAAAGTATTGAAAGTTGCGTATCGACTTCATGGACGTGTGGGCTTTGAAGGAATTCAAATTGGTCGCGTGTGCGCGACGAATTTGATGCGTATCCGTCAAACATTTACCGTATCAATCTTTTACAAATTTGTCAATTACTTCGTGCACGCTCGTCATATCGAGACGAAACTTATGCCAATAGGACCGTATCATTTTTCTGGTCCTGTATGCCAAGTTTGGTCCGAATCTGAGAAGGTCGACCGGAACGCTATTTTGGCGGACCCGCGACCCGATCCAATGGGCAAATTAGTGCACGGCCTACCGAAATCCAACTTTGGACATACGATTGGGTTTATCTCGTCAAATCAGATCTGTAGACATGTAGTTTGATAACTTTGGAGACTGTAGATTCTGGCACATTTTTCGGTGCAAAGTGGGTCCAACGACGGACACCATTTTGATCCAAAATTACCGTTTTGACCATGTGTCCAGAATTGGACTTATGGATAGGCGTTTCTAGCTAATTTGACCCTTCAGAGAATGTCAATAATGTCGGTTTCAGCATTAGGAGACTGTTGTGCGAGTTAACCGTTCGTAGCTCTTTGAGTGGTTTGTAGTTCGATTTTTTCAGCTCAGGACCTCAGGCAAGTACATTCCCTGATAGTTTTCATTGCTTTGATATATACTATATCCGATTTAGTTGTAGTATTATACTTGATTCTCGACATGAGTATACACAGACTAGTTGTCACGCCCCAGAACCAGAATACTGGAGAGCGGGGGCAGACATAGCCAGCTACGTATATTGAAATGAATTCCATCTCGCTATACGGTCACGGCTGTCTAGATACATGAGGGTTTACTACAAGCCAACAGTCTCCTATGGTCATGAACAAGCCTAGTGTCTCAATCACAAGCAAGTAAGTAAATGTTACAAGATGTATGATCCTTAAATATACAATAATAAGGCGTCCCAAATATTATATATTCAGCTGATCATGAAGCTAGTCATTACAAAATGTGAGGACTAGCAAGAGTTTAGTCATACATGATCAACCCTAGGATCTGTCAATCATGTTACAGCCCGTAGGCAGACAGTAAGTAAATACAATCGAGCTAAACAGGTGCTCGTCGGCTAAACGCCTCAAAAGAAGATTTTTACAATAAAGTGGGAGAGCAAAAATAAACCCACTCGTTGCCCGGGTTACGTCTGGTGTTCACCATCGGGCTGGAGAAGCGGTGGATCCTCTGAAGCTGCTCCGAAATCTGGCCATACAAAACCAGCTGGGTCAGATCCCAGAAAGAGCAAGTGCCACAAAGGAAGCTTCACTTAGGAACCAAAACCAACAATCAGCACGAGGGTATAAATAAAAGTAAGAACTGGAATAAAGAAAATACATCAGGATGATATACGACGAGATAACCATGGAACTCTTCAGATAACCAGGTTACAACCCGTAAACCAAACAAGGACCGGGGTTGTAACCCTTCGTCTGAACAGAGCTTGGAATTCTCACCATTTATCAGTAAAATAAATACAAGCATTCTGGTCATATAGCAATCTGGAGCATGATTAGGACAAGACTAGACTGGTTAAACTCCATCCAATCATTTCACGGCCAAATAAGACCTACGGCTTGATACTTTAACTAACTAGGGTTATCACAGGACTAGTTACTAGCAAGATGCAGTGAGATTATTCCACAGCCACAAGCCCTGCAGACCATCCAGGTTACCCAGGTCGAAATTAGGGGTTGAATTCAGGTGGGTACACCGTCCAGGAAACGCATGTACCCTTAAGTAGCTTGAAAGGTGCAACACATGACAGTGTGCTAGAAATGTGCCCTACTCGACGGCAGGCTACAGATCCCAGGCGCGCCCAGGTAACGGGATTGCCTGTAGCTGGGAAATCTTCTTCATGACTAATATATTAATCTAGTTATTAACCTTAGTCCAATTCAATAGGTACTCCTGACCGTGGTACTCAGGAGTCCCTGTCCTAGACATGATGCAAGACAGGACTGGATTATTTGTACAAGCACAATCGCCCACGGTGTCCAAGTAATTATACAGGTCATGTCATGTCAGGTAGCCGTCACAACAGCTGCTCAAGATAGTTCATGTCAGGTTTTCATGTCAAATGTACTAGTCAGGAGTGCGCCACGGCGGGCCACTATCAGGTCATATCAGGTTACTCATGTCAGAAGTGTACCTCTACGGGTCACAATCGTGTCAAGTTTTTTAGTTATTAATTCCAAGCATGTTACATCAATTCAGGATTATCAAGTTCAGGACAAAAGGCGTAAGGATATAAAACGGGCGTAAAATGCCTAATAAAGGAGTTACAAAACATGAGCAAACAATGATAAATAATAGTACACAGGAACATGAGAAAGTCATGCGGCTCAGTCATATGCGACCAGGAAGGAGGGGGCACATGCGGCTCAAATAAGAGAGCTCATGCGACCAGGGTTACTGGATCCCATGCGGCCAGGACAAGGGGGCGCATGTGGTTCTCAGGAAAGGAAACCCATGCGGCTGGCGGGATGGGTTCATGCGGCTGCAGAGCAAGGATCCATGCGGCTCGAGAAGAAGCAACCCATGCGGCTCAAATAAGAAAAGGGGGGGGGGTCTTCATGCGGCTCGGACAGACCTAAGTCCATGCGGCCCAAAATAGCAAAACCCATGCGGCTGGGTCAATGCGATTGCTCATGCGGCTGGGAGGAGTTCTCATGCGGCTGGGTCAAGTGAAGTCCCATGCGGCCAGGAAGAAGTGAGGGCGCATGAGGCTAAGTTAGAGCATTCATGCGACTGGGATTAAGAAGTCCATGCGGCCAGGGTCTAGGGGTTCTCATGCGGCTCGAGGATCAGGGCTTATGCGGTCCGCAAGTGCTAGAGTTCATGCGGCTCAAGGAGATGGACGCATGCGGTTCAGGAGAATGAGCCCATGCGGCCAGGAAGTGAGATCCAGCCTATATGCGGCTGAGAGTCTCATGCGGCCGAATTACTTGCCGCATGAATTGTCATGCAGTCAAGTCAAGTCTAAGCACAGTTCATCTTCTCCAAATTTCTGAGAGAAAGAACACCATGAGAGCCAAGTTCTTAAGTTCCACAACTCCATCATCCGGAGCCCAAATTCGAACTTCCACAGGTCAAAATGGGATAGAACGAAATTCTCTACAACATGGAACCATCAAAACTCGAAAATAACAAGATTTAGTAGATCAAAACCCAGGAAATCCAAAAATAATACAAACTTAGATCTACAAGAATCTAGCCATGGAAATTAGAAAAGCCAAGTACTAAAGTGTTTTATAATGTAGTAAAGAAGAGAATGGAGCAATAAAATCAGAGTTCCTCCATGAAGCAAGTTGCACTTGCCTAGACCTCTCTCTTCTCTCTCTGGTAGGTGAAGATAGTAAATGAGGAAGAAGAAGATGATTGAATGAAGAGAGAGAAGGAAGAGGGCTTAATAAATACAAAGGGTGGTGGTAGGTAGGGGGTCTATATTGGTTCATATTGAACCAAAGAAACCGAGCCAAGCCAAACCAAGCCAAGAAATAACCAAGCCAAGATGCAAGGAATCAAGCAAGGAAATCATGCAATACAAGAATAAAATACGTACACGTATTCCAAGAATACGTGATACGAACCACAGGCATTACAACTCTATCCTCCTTAAAAGAATTCCGTCCTCGGAATTTAATCAAGAGGCTAGAGGAGCAATGACAAGCTATACTAATAACAAGCAAGCTATACTAGACAGTCAATCAATCATGCAAGCAAGGAATCGAAGGCATGAGGCATAAGAAAGACATTATACCTCACGAGTCAAACAAGTCGGGATATCGCGATCGGATATCATCCTCACGCTCCCACGTTGACTCCCCCAAAGAGTGATGACCCCAAGCAACTCGGACTAACTTGATAGTCTTGTTCTTGAGTATCTTCTCTCTCCGGTCCAATATAGACACGGGCCTCTCCTCATACGAAAGGTTGGTACCAACAACCAATTCCGAATGATCCAGGATGTGGCTCGGGTCTGGGATATACCGTCGTAATTGGGATACATGGAACACGTCATGCACCTCGCTTAGCGACGGCGGAAGAGCGAGACGATAGGATACATCTCCTACTTGCTCCAGAATGTCGAACGGTCCTATATACCTAGGACTAAGCTTTCCCCGGACGCCGAAACGAATGACGCCACGGTTAGGCGAAATCCTCAGGAATACATAATCATCGACCGAAAACTCGAGAGGGCGCCGATGAGAATCGGCCCAATGGCGCTGGCGATCTTGGGCAACTCGAAGATGATCTCAAACTCTTCTGACCACTTCAACTGTCTGGGCAATCATTTCTGGACCAAGCATTTGTCTCTCTCCAACATCATCCCAGGCTAGCGGGGATCTGCACTTCCTACCATACAGTGCCTCGAACGGTGCCATCTGGATACTGGCCTGGAAACTGTTGTTGTACGAGAATTCTACCAGGTGCAAGTGATCTTCCCATGAACCACCGAAATCAAGTGTGCAAGACCGCAACATGTCTTCAAGAGTATGGATCGTACGCTCCGACTGACCATCTGTCTGCGGATGATACGCTGAACTGAACTGGAGACGAGTTCCCAAACTCTCCTGCAGGCTACGCCAAAAGTGCGACGTAAATCTGGAATCTCGGTCCGAGGTGATACTGACTGGCACTCCGTGCAACCTGACAATCTGCCTGAGGTACATCTCCGCTAGCTGTGCCGTCGACTGGCCAACTCTAAATGGAAGAAAGTGAGCCACCTTCGTGAGCCGATCAACAATAACCCAGATAGCATCTCTACCAGCTGGGGACCTAGGTAATCCAGTCACGAAATCCATGGTCACATGCTCCCACTTCCATTCTGGAATCGGCAAGGGCTGAAGAAGTCCAGCCGGTCTCTGATGTTCAGCCTTGACTTGTTGGCAAACCAAACACCGAGAGACAAACCGAGCTATCTTCCGCTTCATGCCATTCCACCAGAAGTGCTGATGGATATCTCGGTACATCTTCGTACTGCCAGGATGGATGGAATACTGAGAACTGTGTGCCTCTGACATGATCTCCTGCCGGATATCTCCACTGGGTACACAAAGACGCTTCCCATGCCTAAGTGTACCGTCCTCATGAATGCATAACTCTGGTCTTTGTCCTGCCTCACACTCTGCCCTGAGTCGCTGAAGCTTGGAATCTGCCGACTGCGCCATCCGGATCCTCTCGACTATAGTGGATTGTACTTGCATGCTGGCCATCAATGCCACACTGGAAGGGAGAACAACTTCTATACCCATCTTCTGAAGATCTGCTAACAGCTCTGGTTGCGCTGTTAGGAAATAAACTCCTGCTCTCCTGCTCAATGCATCTGCTACGACGTTGGCCTTTCCAGGATGATACTGCAGGTTGACATCATAATCCACAAGAAGCTCCAGCCACCTTCTCTGACGCATGTTAAGATCCTTCTGGGTGAAAACATACTTCAGACTCTTGTGGTCGGTGAAAATCTCTACCCTGTCTCCATACAAGTAGTGCCTCCACAACTTAAGTGCAAACACCACTGCTGCCAGCTCCAAGTCATGGGTTGGGTAATTCCTCTCATGATCACGAAGTTGTCGTGACGCATAAGCTATTACCTTCCCATGCTGCATCAGAACACATCCTAAACCTCTGCCTGAAGCATCACAATACACTGAGAATCCTCCGGTTCCATCTGGAAGCGTAAGAATAGGAGCTGTTATCAGGCCTCGCTTCAACTGCTCAAAAGAACTCTGGCACTCTGCTGTCCAAGCAAACTGTGCATCCTTGCGGGTCAACTGTGTCAATGGCGCTGATATCCGAGCAAAATCTGAAACAAACCGCCGGTAGTAGCCGGCCAATCCAAGGAAACTGCGAACTTCTGCAACTGTGCTGGGCACCGGCCACGACTCAATAGCCACAATCTTCTGGGGATCCACTTCTACTCCTCCTCGGGTGATGATATGACCCAAGTACGAAATGCGATCGAGCCAGAACTCGCATTTGCTGAACTTGGCATATAGCTGGTGCTCTCTGAGGATCTGAAGAACAACTCTGAGATGTTGTTCATGCTCTGCCTCATTCTTGCTGTAGACCAGGATGTCATCCAAGAACACAATCATAAACTGATCCAAGTAAGGCATGAAGATACGATTCATGAGGTCCATAAATACTGCCGGCGCATTGGTTGCTCCAAAAGGCATAACAAGGAACTCCCAATGCCCATATCTCGATCTAAAAGCTGTCTTCGGAATATTCTGCTCTCTGACTCTGATCTGATGATAACCTGAGCGCAAATCAATCTTCGAGAATACTGTAGCCCCCTTGAGTTGATCAAACAAGTCATCTATCCTCGGGAGAGGGTATCTGTTCTTGATTGTCACTGAGTTCAAGGTACGATAATCAACACATAACCTGGACGTACCATCCTTCTTTTTCACAAGAAGTATCGGGGCTCCCCAAGGCGATCCACTAGCACGAATGAATCCCTTGGCTCGAAGTTCTTCAATCATCTTGTACAAGATCTCCAACTCTGAAGGCGCCATCCTGTAGACTCTCTCTGACAATGGGGCTGTTCCGGGAATCAAGTCTATGGTGAACTCGATCTCCCGCTCTGGAGGCATACCTGGAAGCTCTTCTGGAAAACATCGGAGAACTCATCGACTACCTTGGGCAACTGAACTGCTGCTACTACCATCCGCAATACTGGAGGAGAAGGCTCAACTTCGCCTCGAGAGAAGGAAAACTCTGGCTCACCTGGAATGCTAAAAACAACTCTACCAACATGGCAATCTATTCTAGCATACTGGTTCCTCAACCAATCCATCCCTAAGACCACATCATAGTCGGTCATCGGGAACTCTATCAATCTAGCGGGGAATTCTCTACCGCTAACTACGATCCGACACGAGGAAAACACTCTATCTACTCCCACAAGTCCGTTACCAGTAAGTATATTGAGCCTTACTGATAATGACACGGGCTCCAATCCTACCCGTGTCGCGAATCGTGCAGACATAAAAGAATGTGATGCACCAGAATCAAATAAAGCTGAAGCTGGAAAGGAGTTGACGAGAATAGTACCTGCCACTACCTCTCCAGGTGCCAATCCTTCCTCTGCGGTCATCACCATAGCATGACCATGCCCTCGGGGTGCTGGTCCCCTCTGCTAAAATCCTCGCTGTCTGCTCTGGCTCAAGGCTTGGGCTTGTGCATGCTGCTGGGGGTTCTGCTGCTGGAACATCTGGGACTGAGGCGGCAAGGGCCTCGACAATGGGTACTGCTGCTGCTGCTGCTGGACCGGTGCTGGTCCTCTCACCGAAGAGCTAGAAAGGTTGGACGATGATGAACCACCCCTGTTCGGGCAGGATCTAACCCTATGGTTTGCTGCTCCACAAACCAGACACAATCCCTGTGCCCTGCGACACTCTGCCACCACATGGCCTGGCTTCCCACAATGAGAACATCCCACTGCGGAAGACTGCTTCTGCTTCTGCTGCTGCTGAGGGTACGTCGGGGTGGAATGCTGAACCGACGTCACTGAGGCCGCTCGCCTCGGAGCTCCAATAGTCAAAGCCCTGGCGGCCGGGGCTGGTGCTGAAGACTGATTCATCTGGCCGTGAGATCTCTTCCGACCTCCGGTCCTATCCACAATCCTCTGGGAGGTATACTCATGCCTCCGGGCTGCTCTCAAGACTGCATCAAAAGTCTGATGCTCAAACTGCTCTACTGCTAACAAGATCTCCAAGTGAAGCCCCTGCTGGAACCGCTGGGCTCTATCATACTCGGTTGCCACCAAGGTAGGAGCAAACCGACTGAGTCTCGAAAACTCGGCCGCATATCCGTCGACCGTCCTGCCTCCTTGCTTCAGATTAGTGAACCGGGTCTGCAGATCATACCGAGCCACAGCATCGAAATACTTGGTCTGGAATCTCTCTCTGAACACTGCCCATGGAATGGGTGCTAGTAATCTAACGGCCTGAGCTGCCCACCAGCTGCGGGCAAGATCTAACAACTGCAGGCGCACAACTGCCACCTTCTCGTTCTCTGGAGTCCTGGCTGCTTCTAGAACCACCTCTGTGTCCTGAAGCCAAGCATCTGCTGCGATAGCATCCTCACTACCGTCGAAGAATGGAGGGTTCAGGCGCTTGAAGCTGTTGGCCGCGCTGTTACCCTGATGACCTCCTCTGGTCAAAGCATCCGCCACTGCCTGTTGCAAGGCATCTGCACGACGATCTTGAGAAGCTATCAAGGTCCTGACGAGTCCTACTAATGTGCCATCATCAGGCTCGGCAGGCTGGACTGGCTGAACTGGGGGCTCTTCTCCAATAGGCTCGACTCTGGAGGCTACTCCGGAGTGCTGGACTTGATCTCCAGGTTGCTGCTAGTCCGCGGGAGGTGCTCCGCCTTGCTGGCCGGTAGGACCACGAACAATGCCGCTGAAGAAGACGACATAGGGAACAATAAGGAAGGACCAGGACAGATCAACGATACAAGCACATGATCAGGACAAGAATCCAGGGATTCAGAAGATACGAGCAGAGATCAAGGACGAATATTGATTGAGACATCTATCCGGTAAACCCTCACATATCTTGATTTACAAGACCTGCATGGGCCACCACTTAAACCGTGTCACGCCCCAGAACCAGAATACTGGAGAGCGGGGGCAGACATAGCCAGCTACGTATATTGAAATGAATTCCATCTCGCTATACGGTCACGGCTGTCTAGATACATGAGGGTTTACTACAAGCCAACAGTCTCCTATGGTCATGAACAAGCCTAGTGTCTCAATCACAAGCAAGTAAGTAAATGTTACAAGATGTATGATCCTTAAATATACAATAATAAGGCGTCCCAAATATTACATATTCAGCTGATCATGAAGCTAGTCGTTACAAAATGTGAGGACTAGCAAGAGTTTAGTCATACATGATCAACCCTAGGATCTGTCAATCATGTTACAGCCCGTAGGCAGACAGTAAGTAAATACAATCGAGCTAAACAGGTGCTCGTCGGCTAAACGCCTCAAAAGTAGATTTTTACAATAAAGTGGGAGAGCAAAAATAAACCCACTCGTTGCCCGGGTTACGTCTGGTGTTCACCATCGGGCTGGAGAAGCGGTGGATCCTCTGAAGCTGCTCCGAAATCTGGCCATACAAAACCAACTGGGTCAGATCCCAGAAAGAGCAAGTGCCACAAAGGAAGCTTCACTTAGGAACTAAAACCAGCAATCAGCACGAGAGTATAAATAAAAGTAAGAACTGGAATAAAGAAAATACATCAGGATGATATACGACGAGATAACCATGGAACTCTTCAGATAACCAGGTTACAACCCGTAAACCAAACAAGGACCGGGGTTGTAACCCTTCGTCTGAACAGAGCTTGGAATTCTCACCATTTATCAGTAAAATAAATACAAGCATTCTGGTCATATAGCAATCTGGAGCATGATTAGGACAAGACTAGACTGGTTAAACTCCATCCAATCATTTCACGGCCAAACAAGACCTACGGCTTGATACTTTAACTAACTAGGGTTATCACAGGACTAGTTACTAGCAAGATGCAGTGAGATTATTCCACAGCCACAAGCCCTGCAGACCATCCAGGTTACCCAGGTCGAAATTAGGGGTTGAATTCAGGTGGGTACACCGTCCAGGAAACGCATGTACCCTTAAGTAGCTTGAAAGGTGCAACACATGACAGTGTGCTAGAAATGTGCCCTACTCGATGGCAGGCTACAGATCCCAGGCGCGCCCAGGTAACGGGATTGCCTGTAGCTGGGAAATCTTCTTCATGACTAATATATTAATCTAGTTATTAACCTTAGTCCAATTCAATAGGTACTCCTGACCGTGGTACTCAGGAGTCCCTGTCCTAGACATGATGCAAGACATGACTGGATTATTTGTACAAGCACAATCGCCCACGGTGTCCAAGTAATTATACAGGTCATGTCATGTCAGGTAGCCGTCACAACAGCTGCTCAAGATAGTTCATGTCAGGTTTTCATGTCAAATATACTAGTCAGGAGTGCGCCACGG
Organism: Iris pallida; assembly: GCA_029216955.1. NCBI lineage: Eukaryota > Viridiplantae > Streptophyta > Magnoliopsida > Asparagales > Iridaceae > Iris > Iris pallida. The sequence continues at coordinate 18,886,375 of JANAVB010043419.1, forward strand.
CGGGCCACTATCAGGTCATGTCAGGTTACTCATGTCAGAAGTGTACCTCTACGGGTCACAATCGTGTCAAGTTTTTTAGTTATTAATTCCAAGCATGTTACATCAATTCAGGATTATCAAGTTCAGGACAAAAGGCGTAAGGATATAAAACGGGCGTAAAATGCCTAATAAAGGAGTTACAAAACATGAGCAAACAATGATAAATAATAGTACACAGGAACATGAGAAAGTCATGCGGCTTAGTCATATGCGACCAGGAAGGAGGGGGCACATGCGGCTCAAATAAGAGAGCTCATGCGACCAGGGTTACTGGATCCCATGCGGCCAGGACAAGGGGGCGCATGTGGTTCTCAGGAAAGGAAACCCATGCGGCTGGCGGGATGGGTTCATGCGGCTGCAGAGCAAGGATCCATGCGGCTCGAGAAGAAGCAACCCATGCGGCTCAAATAAGAAAAGGGGGGGGGGGGGGTCTTCATGCGGCTCGGACAGACCTAAGTCCATGCGACCCAAAATAGCAAAACCCATACGGCTGGGTCAATGCGATTGCTCATGCGGCTGGGAGGAGTTCTCATGCGGCTGGGTCAAGTGAAGTCCCATGCGGCCAGGAAGAAGTGAGGGCGCATGAGGCTAAGTTAGAGCATTCATGCGGCTGGGATTAAGAAGTCCATGCGGCCAGGGTCTAGGGGTTCTCATGCGGCTCGAGGATCAGGGCTTATGCGGTCCGCAAGTGCTAGAGTTCATGCGGCTCAAGGAGATGGGCGCATGCGGTTCAGGAGAATGAGCCCATGCGGCCAGGAAGTGAGATCCAGCCTATATGCGGCTGAGAGTCTCATGCGGCCGAATTACTTGCCGCATGAATTGTCATGCGGTCAAGTCAAGTCGAAGCACAGTTCATCTTCTCCAAATTTCTGAGAGGAAGAACACCATGAGAGCCAAGTTCTTAAGTTCCACAACTCCATCATCCGGAGCCCAAATTCGAACTTCCACAGGTCAAAATGGGATAGAACGAAATTCTCTACAACATGGAACCATCAAAACTCGAAAATAACAAGATTTAGTAGATCAAAACCCAGGAAATCCAAAAATAATGCAAACTTAGATCTACAAGAATCTAGCCATGGAAATTAGAAAAGCCAAGTACTAAAGTGTTTTATAATATAGTAAAGAAGAGAATGGAGCAATAAAATCAGAGTTCCTCCATGAAGCAAGTTGCACTTGCCTAGACCTCTCTCTTCTCTCCCTGGTAGGTGAAGATAGTAAATGAGGAAGAAGAAGATGATTGAATGAAGAGAGAGAAGGAAGAGGGCTTAATAAATACAAAGGGTGGTGGTAGGTAGGGGGTTTACATTGGTTCATATTGAACCAAAGAAAACCGAGCCAAGCCAAACCAAGCCAAGAAATAACCAAGCCAAGATGCAAGGAATCAAGCAAGGAAATCATGCAATACAAGAATAAAATACGTACACGTATTCCAAGAATACGTGATACGAACCACAGGCATTACACTAGTATACGTGAATCTCGTCATGAGATGTCATTCCCGGTTTACCTGGTATATGAGTACATTATTCGATATTATTTTATGTACTTGTATAGACACCAATTTGGGAATGGGCTGGCCCATGCTCTTCGAATCCCGTGTCATGACCTGTCATGTCTGGATTTATTATACTACTCAGGGATGGGGAGTTATTAGAGGTTATGTGATCATACCCCTACTTGTTTATTACTTGTGCATAGCTCCACCCTCATCACACGTAGGGTGTAGCCTGACCTTATACTACTTGTACATAGCTTTCCATTTTGGCGGGCCTGATTCCTATACTAGTATACTACCTGTACATAGCCGGTCAAATAGAACAACCTGATCTTGACCCAAGCCGATCACATAACGCTTTAATATCTTATGGCACTTTCTTTTATGTTTACATCATACCTCAGATTACTTTTCACTATTTATATTCCAGTCTTATCTTGTATCTCACACATGACATGATATCCAGATCTCTTGTACTATTTTACTTTCAGTCTTGATATTTCATCTTGTATTTCATTATGATTGTCTCATATAGTATTTGTCAATTCACATGGAACTGCTGTTGGTGTTTGTACTTGCTCATATCCTGACAGGATAACCTCCGTTGTTTTCCAGAGGATTTAGATACAGATTGTCCGACCTACTATGGGTTTGGCATAGATGGAGCCTACGACCAGGACCAGCTTGTGGACCCGGTGCTTGTAGAGGACGCACCGCCAGTAGTGACTTAGTTTAGCTAGATTTTGTCTAGATTACATTCCAGCTTGGTACTTTGAGACTTGTAGTACTTATTTCGGATATTGTTTTATGTCTTGATTTCTGAACTTGTGGTTATGACTCAACATCTATTTCAGACTATTTATTCATTTTGTTTCTTTATCATATTCGTGCCTATCTTCTTTAGATTTATGTGATTGAGTTGTGTTTATATTCCTCCGTGCGGAGATGACAGGTTATATTATTGTGTCTTAGATTCTATATATTCTAGATGACGTTTATAGCGTCCTACCGCCGATACTGCGGCGTAGGCTAGACGTACCCTCGTGCTCGTGCTCCTAAATAGGGTGCGGGTCGTGACACATTTTTATGGTGGCCCATGTCGGTCTGGGTCACACTAGTGCAATTTCGTAATGGTGCTCGACTTAGAGTGCTAATTACGAGCCTGCTGTTAGGATATAGGTTCTAGGTTATGATAGGAGTTACTCAATCACATATTAGGAAAATTTTGATCTTTCGATTATCATGACAACTCTGCTTGCATTTCAAAATAAAATTTCCTTCCTTGACGATATCTTATCATGTGACATATTGATCTCTTTGGTTAGGATTTTGAGAGATTCCTGGGACGACCCCTGAGAATCTTGTTTGAACGTCAATTTGAAATCCTTTTCTTTTGTTCACCCTTGCTGCTTGTTATTGAATTTGATTTATTGGATCATCGTTGGTTTTGGTTTTCATATCGAGATGAATATTATGGTCTGAGTTACGGTATCTTCTGATAACATATGTTGACGGAATAACAGGAAAGGTAAAACGTCTACTTGGTTATGGAACCTGGAGTTTATCGCAGCTATATTAGCCGGCATGGCAGAAACGTAGGGACCTGACTTTGGATGTACATATCTTGGTTATGAGATTTAGAATTTCTCGCAGCCCTACTAGTCGGCGTGGCAATGATCCCAGACGACATGATTATAGAGGTGCATACCTAGTTATGAAATCTACCGTTTATCGCAGCCTTGCTTACTGGCGTGGCGAGGATTCTGAGTATCTTGATTTTGGACAGACGCGTATGATTATCATATTGTATCTTGATAAGGGTCATAACATATCATCTCTATCATTTCACTTCTGTTATTATAGATTCTATTCCATCATCAATTCGTTTAGGAGTAGGGATAGTTTCAATTATTTAGTCCATGTCCTTGTAGAGTCTCATTTCATTATAGGTTCTTAGTATTATGATGGCTTGGGGACTTGCAATTAGTTTGTGTCCTTGAGTATTGTGTTAATAGTTTAGAGTATGGTTAGGAAGTAATGTATATGATTTTTGATAATTAAATATAGATGAGAACCTTAGAGTGATTAATGAGTGTTAAGGTAGGAGTTGTACCGGGTGCCAGATAGGAGGAGTACCCTAGTAGCAATAGCCAGAGTATTTCAAGTGTTATAGAGGTTTAGGTACCAACATTTTAAGTGACTAGTTAGAGGAGGGACATGAGCAACCTAGTATAGGGGTACCATCCAAGTATTATATAGATAAGTTAGTGCTTTGTGTAGACAGCGTCAAGACTTGGGTAGACACCCTAGAAAGAGTATCCTAGATAGACGAATGTTCTTCTGTGATTTTGATTTCTGGAGCGTCTGAGATGTCAATCTCTGGAAACTTCCTTCATGAGTTTGTAGTTATAGTGCCCCGTCCCGCTTAGTCAATCGGAGGAATCGAAACGCCGACGGCGTTCGGCCTTAGCCTTGCAACGGCTGCTCGAAGGCTCGTTCGGTCAAGGCGACCGCTCGTTCAGGTGGGATAGTTTTGGTGAACTCGCCTTATCTTTGCCTTCATATAATAAATTTCATGTTTTTAACTTGCACAAGTAGGCTTAATAATAAAAGAGATGAATCCACATAGCTAAAGGGAACAATCCCGACGGGTCGAATTGAGATAGAATATGGAAAGGTCCAACGGTCGACTTAGAGTTGGTGTACGACGTGCTTTGAAAATGACACTCGGTCCTTCGTCCCGTGGCTTGGAAGAAGGAACGTTGGCCTTCGACACAAAACTATAAACTTGCCTAGGTCATAGGCATCGACCGCGTAAATGCTCGATAAAGTATGCACGCTTCAACTGCGTAAGGCTTGGCATAGCCTTTGCTCGTCCCTCGGGTTAAGTTGTTGTTTTCCATAAATAAATTCCTTTATTTATTGTGTATCTGGAAAAATTACAACTGTGGGAATCTGATCTAGAAGACGATCACTTTATCCCTTGGACTATGTGAAGAAGAAAAGCTCTCAAAATTTTGACAGTAGATAACTATGTATCTATACAATGAATGAGAAAAAGAACTCTATTTATAGAGTCAAAAATAATAACTTAAAAGATAACTGTCTTCACAGCCTGTGCTTAGTTGAAAATCATGCATGATTTAACATACGCAAGGTTGTGAGCAGTTACTGGACGTGGCCTGTAACTGTTGGACACATGGCAATCATGCATGAGTCGTGTGCAAGTTACAGGACACGTAGGCAAGAGATCAGTGGCATGGCTGCCACGTACTCTAATTTGATGAAATCCACGCAGACTTGTTGAAGACGAAATCCACGCAGACTCGGGGTAGAAAGCTTCAAAATCCACGCAAACTTGGGGCAAGAAGCTTCAGGATCCACGCAGACTTGAGGCAAAAAGCTTCAAAATCTACGTAGACTTGAAGAAGAAAATTTCAGAATCCACACAGATTTGAAGGAAAGCTCAAAATACACGCAGACTTGAGATAGGACTGCCAGCTGTCTTGATTCAGCGTGCCTCAACTGACACAAAATCTCTGACAGTGATTGCTTTTGTCAGTCGCATTAAATGACAAGAAGCTCTTTTGGTATGCCAACTTGATGAAGGTTGAGTCTTGTTGAAGAAGCTTTCGAAAATCATGCAATAGCCGGCTGTGATCTCTCGAATTCTGTGCATACGTGGCATACGAAGAGACATTCTTCGACTGTTGTGCTATCAGTCATAATTACTCTCTGACAAATGATGAGCTGTCTCCCCAGCATGATTTGTAAATATTGTCTGGATCAACTGAGCGTGACTTTTGACTCTGTCCTGATCAATTCAGCGTGACTGTTATTTTTTAAAGGCCTACAAGACCCCCTTCAAAGTTTTCGAAAAATTGAAAAGACTTCAAAATTTTCGAAATACTTTGAAAATAAGATGAATAATGAAATCAGTCACGCTGAGATGACTTCAAATTTTTTTTTTGGAAGTCGGAAAGACTTCAAAGTTCTTTGAAAATATCCAAATGAACTTATTAAATGTCATGATGACTCTTCATTTTCCGAGACTGATTGCATCCAGTTTATGGTGGAATATGAACCGCCGGCGAGCTCTGTTATATAAACAGGGAGAAGATTCATTTTTAATCTTCATCTTACGTCAACATGACACCAAAGGAGAAAGCTAAGGAAGAAGCACGCAAGTTGGGCTTTTGTTCCCATAGTGACCCCACTTTTGGGGGTGAAGAGCCAGAGCCCCTTATCTTCGAACTCAAAGATGACCCCTTGCAACTAGCCAAGAATTTCTTGAGCTATTTTGGCTTAGATGGCTCGTTCTCTTCTGATGGGCACAGCCTCATAGAGCAGCGTGAAATGTTGAAGGCTCTGTTACACCGCATGGGGGTCAAAAGCGTAGAAGAACTAGGCATTAAGCTCAGTCGCTCTGGAAAATAGAGCGTGTCTTTTGTGCTTTTGTTGTACTCTTTTTGTTTTGTCTTTTGTAAGGCCATCAGTGCCTGTCTTGAAGAATGAAGTACAACTTCTGTGTTTAATCTGCGTGCATTAATGAAGAATATTAATTAGCACCTTTTGACTATTTCTAATGTTGCTCTGTCTTCCAAAGCACACGTGACACTCATTCCACGGTTTACGAGCACTATTTATGCGAATCTTTTCCAAGAATAGACTTGTACTTTGCCCTTTAAATAGATAGAAGAGTTTCACAGATACTCATCTCCCATTCCTCTTCTTTTTCTCTGAGAATGAAATTTTTGGGAGATTTCACTCTCAAACAGGAAAGCAATGTTTTCTAATGTTCGACTTCTGCGCACTGTATCAAACATGAGTTTGCCAATCCTTAGCACCAAACTTGAAGGTAAGTCAGTGTAATACGTGTACTATTTTTGCTGTTGAAGATAGGCTTTCTATTTCTTGTTTCTGATTTGAACAATACACGCCTGTCTCTGTTTGATAAATGCACGCTGAATGATTTCTGTTGATCTAATCTTTTTCTTCTTAATACTTTCTGCAGAAACTTGGCTGAAAATTTTCTTCAGAACTGGCATTGGGGATGTGGATGCTGTGGAGAATATCCTGCTGACATCTACATCAGGGAGCTCATACGCTTTTGACGCGTAAATCAGACAACTCAGAACTCTTCGTGGGATAGAAGGGTCTTCCTCAGATGGTAGGAAGAGCCTTTATACACGAGAGTTGGATGGTGGAGTCAACTCTACCCCGAGAAATTGGGTAGTAGAGTTCCTTTCATGGGAGAACTAGGAATTGTATCCCAAGGTTGGATACATTCCTGTCTCCTCTGAAAGGTCGCTCCTAATCCACCAATTGTATTGGCAGCACCACGACTTCGGGCTGCCATCCTCTGTGGTTCTCCTCTCGTCTGAGAGAGAAGACCAGAGTTTGATTCCTGCTGATCTGGTCGTGACTGGGACTCAGACAGTCAGGAACTGCCACCAACAACGAACCTGACGGAGAAGGTCCGTCGGAGAAGATCCAAAGAAGAAGATAGATCTCTTTTAGGTTATTGTTGTGGTGTAGAATGAAAATCCAAGATTGTAATAGATTTCCATTATGATTTGTAAGAAAGTCTAAGAAAATGTAATAGACTTTTTATGGTGAAATGAGAATGGAAATGATAATTCTTCTATGCTCAATAATTTGTATTTGTGGATGAATTGTGGACATGATAGATAATAAAATCTTCTTTTCTGTTTTAGAGTATATGATATTATCAGAGGTATTATGGACGTGATAATATGTAGGAACTCAAAAGAAAATAGATTGATTTCTATACAGAGGTCAAAAATGACAAATGAGCAAGTAGATTCGGAATTGATTCAGAGGTTATGAAAACGTGATCAATAACGAATCCCCACTTAATAAATTGATAGAAGATCATGAACGGACGAATAAATGAACGGATGAACCGTCAAGTATTAATGAATGTGTGAATCGTCGGATGAACGCAATTAATGGATGGATGAACCGTCGGATGAACGTGACGTTTCATTATTTGTAGAACTTCTGCCTATAAATATAGCAGAAATTTGACAAGAACGAACACCTCTTCTTTCAAACATAAAAATGTCGTCTGAAGAAGCATCCAAAAAAGCTGGAATTGCCGTGAAGATTCAGAAAGGCACTGGAGAATGTCCTGCTGATCCAATTCAATTGAAGAAGGCGGTAGCAGGCGAAGGTTCGTCTGTACCCACGCCACCAAGGTATATTCTGGACTTCCTGCTCGAACCAGGAAGGTCTGAAGAAGAAGAATCCATGAGGATGGCTGCTTGTAAATTTCTCGTGGGTTCCAGCAAAGAGGTTCTCAGTTCTTTTGCTGATCCCGTCTTCGAGAAGGACGGCAGTGGCCCACGTCCAAATGTAGAAAAGGATGATAGTGATCTTCTTTAATATCATGTATCATCATTCATGATAAAAATAAAATAAAATTTTTATTTCTAAACATGAAACTGTCTGATGATTACAAGCATTTACATTTATACATAGTACTTCTTAAGGAATTTGCCATTAATAGGCATCAAAACTTTTCGACCATCCAATTCTGAGAGTTGATAAGCTCCATTTGAGAAAACTTTGCTCACAATATAGGGTCCTTCCCACTTTGCGTCAAATTTGTCCTTGCTCATATGAGTCATAGTCATAGGACGTCTAACTGTTAGAACAAGTTCTCCTTTTTGATACGCCCGAACTTTGACTTTCTTATTAAAAGCTCTTGAAATTCTAGCTTGATAGAATTCAATATTCTGTTGAGCAGATAATCGCTTTTCATCCAGAGCTTCTAATTCTTGAAGTCGAAGACGATCATTATTTTCTGCAGTGAGTTCATTAGCGATTGCTATCCTTAAAGAAGGAATTTGAATCTCTAATGGAAGAACAGCTTCGCAACCATACACCAGAGAGAAGGGTGTACATTTAGTAGCATTACGAACTGTAGTGCGATAAGCCCACAAACATTCACCGAGCTTCTCACTCCAATTACGTTTGTTAGTAGAGACAAACTTCTTTAGGAGTTTGATGATGGTCTTGTTGAAAGCTTCTGCTAATCCGTTAGCTGCCGAATTATATGCGGTAGAAGCCACATTGTTGATCCGGTGATCGTCACAGAATCGAGTAAACTTCTGACTAACGAACCGTGGTCCGTTATCATGAATAATGCGTCGAGGAACACCAAATCTGTAGATAACGTGGTGCTTAATAAAGCAAATGACATTGGACGTCTTAACTTCAGACAAAGGAATGGCTTAGGCCCATTTGGAGAAGTAATCGGTTATTGCAAGAATAAACCGATGACCCTTGGATGACAGTGGATTGATCGGACCAATAATGTCCATGCCCCAAGCTTCGAAGGGCCATGATGTTGCCATCGGATGTAGAAATTCCGAAGGTTGATGAATAAAATCTGTATGGATTTGACAAGCTTTACACTTCTTTGCATATTCGATGGCGTCTGATACCATAATAGGCCAATAATAACCCATACGTCAAATACGGTCTTGAAGTTTTGGTCCAGGCTGATGTGCTCCACAAATTCCATCATGTGCTTCATGAATAATTTGTTGAGCCTCGTCACCGGCAACACATCGAAGAAGTAAACCATCATAGGCTCGACGATATAAGGTCTTTGTTGTATGATTATAATAGAATCGGAGTGATCGTCGTCTGATAGATGCTGCCTCACTCGGATCATCCAGAAGAATATCATACAATACGAAATCTAAGAAAGGAAGTCTCCAATCCGTATCCGTATTTTGATTCTCGGCCGAATTTACTGAAGATGAATTCCATGCTGGAATCAGATGAAGATGATAAAGATTTGCGACTAAATCCAAATCCTCTTGTTGTGTTGACGTCATGAGATGTTGATTCTTCAATGTCAACTGAAAGTCCTAGGGTCAGGTTATTTTCAAGATGAAATAATTCTCGATTGCGAACAATAATCATTTGTTGTCGTCTAATTGGGATAGCCAACACCGCTGCAAGATTAGCTAGAGCATCAGCTTCTGTGTTACATACTCGTCTAACATGTTCAATGAAGAATTCTTCAAACGAAGAAGCCATAATTAGAGCTGATCTATGATAAGGAACCAGATCTTGATGGCGGACTTCATAAGTACCCCTTATCTGATTGACAATGAGTTTAGAGTCTTCGTACGCCTCCAAATGTTGAATATTTAGATGTTTAGCGAGTTGAAGACTAATGAGTAATGCATTGTACTCAGCTACATTGTTTGAACACGGCTGATCGAGAGAATAAGCTCTTTGGATAGCAAGACCTTCTGGCGATACAAGAACGATTCTAACTCCAGCGACAATATCACCATTAGGACCTATCCTTGAAGCTCCATCAAAGAATAGACGCCAAGTAGGACCTTCTTCAGCAATTTGGTTTGAATCTAGGACTTCATCTGGAATTTTGTCATAGAGTTTTGAATCTTCTGGAATTGAATGAGCAGCCAGAAAATCAGCTAAAGCTTATCCTTTGACTGACTTCTGAGGAATATAATGCATGTCATACTGAGCAAGTAGGATTCCCCAGTTAGCTAATCGAGAATTCAAAACACTGGGTTTCTTCATCATGATCCGTATAGGATTGATCCTGGAGATGACATAAATAGTCTGGCCAATGATATAATATCGTGTCTTTTGAACAGCGAACATCAATGCTAGACATTCTTTTTCGACCGGTGAATATCGAGGTTCAGCTCCGGTCATAGTACGACTGAGATAGTAGATGGCTTGTTCATGACCATTTTGATTCTTTTGAGCGAGTAATGCACCCAATGAATGACTCATTGCTCGAGTATATAGGAGAAATGGAATTCCTGAAACGGGAGGTACCAATACTGGAGGGCTCATCAGATATTGTTTTATATCATCGAATACTTTCTGACATTCATCATTCCAGACAAAAGAAACACCTTTCTTCATAAGTTTGTTGAATGGTCTGCATCGTCCTGATAAATTAGAGATAAATCTCCTGATATAAGCGATCCTTCTTTGAAATCCTCGTAGCTCTTTTAAGGTGCGTGGAGGACGCATCTCTTGGATGGCTTTGATCTTCTCGGAATCCACGTGTATACCTTTAGAGGTAATGACGAAGCCGAGAAATTTACCACTAGAGACGCCTAAGAAGGACTTAGTAGGGTTCATCTTTAATTGATGCTTACGCATTAGATCAAATATAGTCTTCAAATCTTGGATATGATCTTCCTTTTGTCGACTTTTGACTGCAATATCATCAACATAGCATTCGGCTGTTTTCCGCAAATGTTCACAGAATATAGTGCTCATAGCTCGTTGATAAGTTGCTCCTGCATTCTTGAGACCGAATGGCATAACTGTATAATAGTATGTACCGATCGGTGTTCTGAAAGAAGTGTGCTTCTCGTCATCTGGAAACATTTTAATCTGATTGTATCTAGAATACCCGTCCATGAATGACATCCGTTCAAATCCACATGTATTATCAATCATGACATCAGTGATTGGTAGAGGGAATTCGTCTTTAGGGTATGCCGCATTGAGATCGCGGAAGTCTATGCATACTCTGATCTTGCCAGTATTTTTAAGGACAAGAACTATGTTAGCCACCCAATCGGGATGTTGTTCCTCTCTAATAAACCCGGAGGTTATGAGTTTATTGACTTCAGCTTCAATTGCATCCATAATGTTTGGACGAAATCGTCGCTGTTGTTGTTTGACCGGTTTAGCATTCGACAAGATATTGAGCTTGTGAGTTACAATTTGTGGATCAAGTCCTGGCATATCTTCATAACTCCAAGCGAAGATATCGATGTAGTCACGAATGAGTTTGATCATGTCTTACTTATCAGTTTCAGAAAGACTTTCACTGATGAATATTGGTTTGGGAGATCCCTCTTCACCAACATCTATTTGAACAAGTTTGTCTTCAGTCGAAGGTTCTTTTTGCTCGAAACGGAACTCCCATTGATTATCTAATCTTTGGGCCCATTGTTCTGATTCAGGTGAGAATTCAAACTCTTCTTCGTCTTCATCACTTTCTTCAGAATGGTCAATGGAAACCATGTTGGAAGACAGAAGGTTGCAATAGAAGTCACCGATACTCGTATCGGAATCCCAATAAGTGGTACTAGAAGAATCAGATCTCTTATCTTCGTCAGACTCGGGATCTTCATGGATAATATTGATAAAAGAAGTAGGAGCTATATAGCCCAATCCGAATTTCGTCCTTCCATATTTCAGAGGAGGAATACGAACAGGCATTTTTCTTCCCTTTCCACTATTGAGGCCAGTCCTGAAGTCATAGCCCATATTTTTGATGATGTCTTTAGATTGCTGACTATAACGACGTAGTTGTAATCTTCCAGTATCATCATTTTTGTCTTCATCTTCTAAATCAGAAGGACTTTGGGGCCCTTTATAGAAGAATATTGGAATGTCTCCTGGCTTTCTGCTGGGAACTAGAAAGTATGAAGATTGTACAGGTTCTAGGGATACATCTGTATGAACAGTCTGTACAACCCCTATGGTTATTGCGTTCAAGTCATCTAACAAATGTAAATAACTATGAACATAATTACACACATCAGCATACTGCAGAGATGGAGACTTTTTATTAAATGTAAAAGTAGCAATATTTACATTGGGAGAAGGCTGAGCCTTAGAGATTTTAGCCAAGTCAATGACTAAAGGGGGAGAAGAAGAACGAGAAGAAGCGTTGTTTCGATTAAGATCGATAACAAATGGCTCAGAAGAGGTGAGCTCCCTTAAAGCTTGAGATGGAAGAATAATCCACCCTCCAACTGGAATTAGCAGAGTATCCTATTTCATATGTGGAGATGCAGGAATTGCAGTACGCCTACTGACAGGAATAATCATTGTGTCTTGAGCAAACGAATGAGGTAACGGAGAAATCCGTCCACTCACCGGAATGATGAAAGAACCTTCTTCAGAGAGTTTGGAAGATTGTTGCTGAGTAGTTCGACCTTTAACAGGAATTATTAAGGTCTCACTTTGTGAATCCTCTTTCTCCATAGCTTGTATAACCCTTGTATACTCTTCTTTGTACATTCGGGAATCATTAAAATAAGCTTCGACCCCATGGAAGGGATTTATATCAGCAACTTCTTTTTGTACTCTTCCATTTCTATCAATGTATTTAAAACACTGATGAAGAGTAGAAGGCACCACATTATTTTTATGAAGAAAGGGCCTCCCCAGAAGAAGATTATAGGATCCCACGATCTCAATCACATAGAAAGTGACTTTGGATCTGAAATCACCTATTTGAAGCTTCAGATGAATCTTTCCCAAAGGCTCGCTTCGGCTTTGATTGAATTCCAGGATAGTAGTAACCGTCTTGGAGAGTTTGTGAAGAGGGATTTTTAGTTCATCCAATAAACTCTTTGGCATTATGCTTATAGCAGACCCTGGATCAATGAGGATACGATCTATCTTCATTGTATCGATATAACCGGTGTAGTAGAGAGGCCGATCATGTCGATTATCCTCCAATAGCATGTCGTCTTGTGTAAAGGTGATATTTGGGATAATCTCCAATACACTGTTGTAATGTAAGCAAGTGGCAGGTTCTGCATCTGGCTTCTTCAATTGTGCAAGACAAGAATCAGCTTGTAGAAGTGCTTCACTTAATGTCTCCCGAGTCTCTTTGGAAAGACGTAGAAGTTCAAAGAGGGACATTCTAGCTGGAGTATTAGCAAGCTGAGCTAAAATGTCGAAATTATAAGGCTTCTGAAGTCCAAGAGGAGAGGACTTCTTGATTGGCTTATCAAACCGAGCCTGTTGTTTGCCTTTCTCCAGAGCTGTAGGCTTGGGAGGAATAGGTTCAGTGGATGATTCTTCTTCAGGAAGAACATTAGAAGCATCTTTATCAGCTGGAGAGATATCAAGAGGATCCTCAGGATTCTTGGAATAATCCTTTAGATAAGGTTTCCCCGTTCGAGTAGCACTAACAAGTGCTTCTTCTTTCTCTTTTGGCTCTGTATCAGGAATAGATCCAAGAGAAGTCATATGACATGACTTAATCTTTCCAGCCTTCTTGGACTTTCGAGAAGTAGTCTTTTGAGGAGAAGGCGATTCAAAATCTACCACTAGATCAGGATGGATCCACATGATTTTCCCTATTTCCAAAGTGATTGGCACTAATCCTTCAGACTGTGGAGGAGGAATGTTCACTATCTCAAGAGTTGCCTTGGGAATAGGAACGATCCTACTTTCAAGGAGTTGAGGAGGAAAATCTTCGAATTGCATAGAGACGACGTTGGAGGTGACGGTCTTCTCTTTTGGAGTAAGAGAGATAGCTCCAGATTTAATTATTTCTTGGATCTTTCTATTCAGTACATAACATGTACGAATTGTGTGACCCAACATTCTGTGATATGGGCAGTATTTGGGATGATCTGTTTTACCAGCTTTATCAGGTTTCTTGATCTCAGGTAATTGTATCTTATTACCTTTCAGCAGACATTCAAAGATACCAAGGACATCGTCGTCATCGAAAGAGTATTCTTCTTTGGGGCGAGGTGTTCTTGGTTGTTGAGTTGTAGGAGTTTGAACAGTTGATACATCTTTACTCTGAAGATTAACTTCAAGAGTTTCTTTTCCCTTGCGAGCATTGTTTTTATTGTTAGTACCTTGACCTGTTTCTTTAGGAGTCATCTGCACTCCTAAACCTTTGAAGGTTTCAGCACTAATTTCTGTGGCCTTGGTACTAACTATGAAAGAAGGCCAGTCTTGGAATTGAGTGGATCCTGTCCACATGCTGATAATTGGCAACAAGTTTGATTCGCATGTGTCGATGGTGACAGCATCAGGAGTTCCAAGAGGCATCTTCAGAGCTTCTCTTCGAAACCGTTCAATGTACTCTTCTGTAGTTTTATTATTTTTCTGCTTGATTCTAATAAGAGCAGACATAGTCATGTCATTGAGCCCTTCATAGAACCGTTCAAGTAACATCTGTTTGAAACCGGAAAATGAGGTAATGCTCCCATCTGGGAGACTTCTATACCATTCATAAGCCGTTCCCTTGAGACATCTAACAAACACCCGAGTAAGGAGGGCGTCGCTTGGTTGCAGCTGATCAGTCATCACTTCAAAGTGATTAATAAACTGACTTGGAGAAGTGGTTCCATCATAGAATGAGATAGTAGGAGGCTTGTATTTAGGAGGATACGATACTTGCTTCCATTCTATCGGATAAGGTTGTTTGATGCCTAACCTTTGTAAACCATCTTTCTGTTTGAATGCCTCGAATTGAGTTTTGAGATTCCTCAATTCTTCATTAACAACTTCGGAAGATTGTGGAGTTGTAACTTATAGAGAATAGTTGGGAGGAGGAACAGCATTGTAAGCACTACCCCCAGCTCCAGAGAGACTAGGGTTTGGTTGAGCTGGTCCAGGAGTATTGGATTGTACTACTGGAGGAACTTGTACTGGACTCATATCAGTGTCAGTTGGTATGGCATCTGGTACAGTCTGTCGATTTTGCATCTGTGTTGCCATGAGTTCATACATCGACTTCATAGTATCAGCCATAGACTTCATTTGTTGTTCCAAAGAAGCAATTCTTTGATCTTGAGGAGTCAAGGAAGAAGAAGGTTCATCAGTATTCCCATCAACCATATAAGTCGTGACTGTACGAGGAATTATTGATGAACTAGTGGATGTTGTTTGTTCTGAATCATTGCTTTGTGCATCAAAGTCAATTATAGGAGAACAACTCCCAGTAGGAAGAGGTGGGAAGTTAGATTCTCCAAGGAATTCAGAATCATCTTCAGAGATCAAATTTTTTTAACTAGAGGCCAGGACTCTTGCTCTGGTATTTCTATATACTCCATCTGGACTATCAACTCTACCCCCAGTATCCCGAGAGGTCATATTGACAGAAGCAAATAAAGGCTCATCTTCATCAGGCATAGGTTCACACTGAATCCGATTGAAGACAGATTGTCATTTTGTTTGACATCTGCATTACATTGTGACTCTTGGCTGGAAGTCACATTCATGATCAATATGGTCATAAGCCATTGATTGACATCTGCATTGAATTATGACTCTTGGATAGAAGTCACATTCAGCATGGTTCTTTGTCACAGAATTACTCCTCCTTTTCTGTTGAAGATATTCTCGTAAATCTGTTTGGGAAGATTGAGGAGTATATTTCCTATTCTTGGGTCTTGATGGCTCTTGATTATATAGAGAATGATTAATATGAGCCACATAATTTCTTGCATACTCTGCATCCGGATATTTTATCCTTGTTTCCAACTGGTATGGTTTCTTAACACCAGAAGTGTTAATTTTTGTTCTTAGATCAGTTGGAGGTAACACATTAGTTTTAGAAACATGGAATTTTCCTTCTATTGATCTGGATATTTGCAGAGAAGGAAGAGTTGAACCACCCCCTTGATTAGGAGTTGGTAACAGACCTTTTCTAGACAAATTCTGTGCCCAATTTGAAGAAGTCATAGAAGAAGACATTAAGGAATGTTTCTTCTTAGACTCATTCAAGTTTTGAGACATAGAATGTCCAGAAGGAAGAGTAGTCAAAAGACCATCTCCTTTTCTTTGACTAACAAAATTGTCAGTCAAAGCTGTTCCTGAAGTAAAGACTACAGGAGCAGAAGAAACAACTAAAGAGTTATTCCTTTTCGAAGGGACTTTGTGTGGAAGACCACCCCCAGTTCTAGTAGAACTTGTCAAAGAAGAAGAGATAGCTAAAGAGCTATTCTTCTTAGATAAAATACACGCTGAAACAGGCTTGGTTAAAGAACCAGTGCTGTTGGCGTGACTTTTGACTTTGGAAATACATGCTGGAACAGATTTGGCTAAGGAGCCAATATTGTTAGCGTGATTGTTGATTTTAGAATTACACACTGGAACAGACTTGGCTAAGGAACCAGTGATGTCAGCGTGACTTTTGAGGTTGAAATTGCACGCTGGAACAGATTTGGCTAAGGAGCCAGTACTGTCAGCGTGACTTTCAACTTTGGAGACACACACTGGAACAGATTTGGCTAAGGAGCCAGTACTGTTAGCG
The DNA here is from genome assembly GCA_029216955.1 of Iris pallida. NCBI lineage: Eukaryota > Viridiplantae > Streptophyta > Magnoliopsida > Asparagales > Iridaceae > Iris > Iris pallida. The sequence goes on from JANAVB010043419.1 coordinate 18,902,970, forward strand.
TGATCTTTGATTGCTGTCATCTTCGAGCGCACAAGAGTATGCGTGCTTGCAGTAGAGTTCTTGCCAGTGTTAGGAGTAGACACTGTGGCAGAGACTTCACCATTGGCTGCCAACTGATTCTTAGGGACATAGACAGAGTGTCACTTCGACTTGGCAGTGATGATGGAGGCTGTAGTGGGCTTACCACTCTTAGCCCGCTGCATTTCTTCATAGGCGAGTTGATCGAATTTGATCGTCATCACCTTCTTCGTCGAGCCGATTGACGAAGTGTCGCATTGAGTTATTGCCATCTCAGAAGAGGAGATGGTTTTCCCCAGCAGAGTCGCCAATTTGTTTTCCATAAATAAATTCCTTTATTTATTGTGTATCTGAAAAAATTACAACTGTAGAAATCTGATCTAGAAGACGATCACTTTATCCCTTGGACTATGCGAAAAAGAAAAGCTCTCAAAATTTTGACAGTAGATAACTATTTATCTGTATAATGAATGAGAAAAAGAACTCTATTTATAGAGTCAAAAATAATAACTGAAAAGATAACTGTCTTCACAGCCTGTGCTTAGTTGAAAATCATGCAGGATTTAACATACGTAAGGTTGTGAGCAGTTACTGGACGTGGCCTGTAACTGTTGAACACATGGCAATCATGCATGAGTCGTGTGCAAGTTACAGGACACGCAGGCGAGAGATCAGTGGCATGGCTGCCACGTACTCCAATTTGATGAAATCCATGCAGACTTGTTGAAGACGAAATCCACGCAGACTCGGGGTAGAAAGCTTCAAAATCCACACAAACTTGGGGCAAGAAGCTTCAGGATCCACGCAGACTTGAGGCAAAAAGCTTCAAAATCCACGCAGACTTGAAGAAGAAAACTTCAGAATCCACGCAGATTTGAAGAAAAGCTCAAAATACACGCAGACTTGAGATAGGACTGCTAGCTGTCTTGATTCAACGTGCCTCGACTGACACAAAATCTCTGACAGTGATTGCTTTTGTCAGTCGTATTAAATGACAAGAAGCTCTTTTGGTATGCCAACTTGACGAAGGTTGAGTCTTGCTGAAGAAGATTTCGAAAATCATGCAATAGATGGCTGTGATCTCTCGAATTCTGTGCATACGTGGCATACGAAGAGACATTCTTCGACTGTTGTGCTGTCAGTCATAATTACTCTCTGACAAATGATGAGCTGTCTCCCCAGCGTGATTTGTAAATATTGTCTGGATCAACTGAGCGTGACTTTTGACTCTGTCCTGATCAACTCAGCGTGACTGTCATTTTTTAAAGGCCTACAGTTGTAGGCTTGAGTAAGTTAGGCAAAGTTATGTCGGTCGACCTAAGTCATTCCAAGTGCTGTCCCGTTCTTTCTGCGGCTGTCAAGTTAAATAGTCCTACGATCCCAAGGCCCGTCATATGAGGTATGACTTGTCAGTGGCTCTATCGTGGGGCTTGATGCTTGACCAGACTTTGGCAGTCAGATTATTATATGTCCTTCTTATGCAGAGAGACTGATTGCATCCCCAACAGAGTTGCCATCGTGTTTGCCATTGATTATAAAAGAACAGAACAGTTTTATGGAAGGACTGGACTTTTACTTCATAACACAAACTCGCTTGTACAAAGAAAGCCTAGGGACGAAAACCTAGGTACAACAATCTAAGTACAATTGTTTATTTTTTTCTGGGGGGTGACGGTAGAGGCTCGGGAAAGCGACGGCAGCTCTGCCTTAGTCCTTGGACGATCGGACGCAGCTTCTGCTCGGGGAAAGAAATGCTTTTGCTCGAATGTGGATCGCTCTGTGTCTGGCTCTGTGCGTATATCTCTGTGCTCCCTCTTGTGTTTTATCTTCCCTTCTTGTCCACTACTTGCAAGGGAATAACACCTTGCTATTTAGAGGAGTGGGGTGTGATAATTAGGGTTTGCAGTGATTGTACTTTAAACAGAGGGTGGCCAAGGATTTGCTAAGATTTGCCCTGATCTTGATTTTATGTTGATTGCAACAAATCTGCATCATTTGTTGGGGATTGATCCGGGTAATTATGATGATTGTAATAAATCTGATTTATTTGGGATTTGACCAAATCTGGACGGTTATGTTTATTGCAGCAAATCTGAGTTATTGAGATTTGATCGACTCCTGCCACGTGTCCTTTATTGGCTGCAATAAATATAAATTATTAAGATTCGATCAGCTCCCACCACGTGTCTCTAATTGACTGCAATAAATATGAGTTATTAAGATTCGATCAGCTACCGCCACGTGTCCCAACTGCTGCGTGCCGCATGGAGGACTGTCATGGTTGGGCCGCATGAGTGTGGCCTCGTGTCAGAACCGCATAAGGGTGGCCTTATCTGAACCGCATGACGATCCTTTAATCTGAGCCGCATGAGGGTGGCCCTTTGATCTGAACTACATAGGGGTAGCCATATGATCCGAGCCGCATGAGAGTGCCCCTATGATCTGAGCCGCATAGGGATAGCAGCCGCATGGGGGTGGCCCTATGGTCCGAGCCGCATGGGAGTAGCAGCCGCATGGGGGTGGCGGCCGCATGAGAGTGGCAGCCGCATGGAGATGGCAGCCGTATGGAGATGGCAGCCTCATGAAGATGGCAGCCGTATGAAGGTGGCGGCCGCATTAAAGTAGGTAACCGCATAATGAGCTTCGGAATTGGTGGATTTGTGCCAGCTATAAAGATTTTCTTCATTTACCTAGGATAGTGTCATTATGTCAGAGTCATCATTACAGCTTTATGTCAGAGCTGTCAATGCTCATTTATGTCAGAGCTGTCGTGTTATGTCATAGCATTGAATAAGACCGCTGTTTGATAGCCAGCTGTAGAGGCGAACCGCATAGGACCACATGGCATTAAATGAGGCCACTGCATAGAGCCGCATGGAGCTATGGAGATTTCTGAGCCGCATGAAACTCTAATGAACTTTTGATCCGCATGAGACTCTCATAGTCTTGAGCCGTATAGGATTTCCTGTTCATTTCCATGCTTCTATAAGACCCCCTTCAAAGTTTTCAATTTGAAAGATTGAAATACTTTGAATGAGAAGCATGACTATGTCCACATAAGCTCTCCTGGTCGCATAAGGTATTCTGGCCGTATGGACTTCCTAGCCGCATGGCCTTCTTGGTCGCATAGACTGCCTGGCCGCATGGACTGCCTAGCCGCATGGACTGCCTAGTCGTATGGACTGCTCTGGCCGTATGGACCGCTCTGGCCGCATACTATCCTTTCTGCCACGTAGGCGTCATTAATTACTTTTGATTCGTTTTGATTTGGAGCTGTCTTTTGGGGCAGGAGGTCAGATTTGCCTCGATGACCGAAGCGTCAATTTTGCTCTTTAGGCGGCCCACGAATCGAAACGTCCGTTGGTTTATGAGCCCCTGTCCGCCTGGCCATTTTCTAACTTTGTTTCTTTTATCTTAGATTCTTGCAGCATCCCTGCCGAAGGCTGAGATCATTGTGAAGGAGGAGCTGCTGCCTCCTTTCATCAAACAAGAGTCATCGTTCGTTAAGGAGGAGATGATACCAAAAATGGAGGAACATAAAGAAGAGCTGGCGTCTATAGGGGAGGAAAACACTCCCAATATTGAAGTTGCCGTAAAGGAGTAGCCCCAGTCTGAAGGTGGTAGTATTGGGAGTTCTGTCCCTCCTGTTTCGGACGAGGATCTTACTCAAATAGATCCTTCATATGAAAAATGGTTGAGGGAATGGTATATGCGTTCCCACAACTAGGATTCGTGGGCTCCCATAAATGTCCGTCTTTGTCTTGATATTTCTGTCTGTCTTTAGCTGTAGTTTGTGTTTTGCTTCTTTTGGTCATCAATGTAATCTTTTTTCTTCTTGTTTGAAACGATGGAGAACTTTTCTGGCTTGCTCATGAGATGTAGTCATGTGAATGTAACTGATTTTGATTGAACAGAATACATTCGCTCTATTCTTTGCTTGCAGTAGTTGCCCTAATGGAAGATTTTTTGTGGACCTATTATCCTTGGCGTACTCCAGTCTTGGGTACGGCTAATAAGTCGAGAGAAAAACCAACATACTTACTCAGAGGTAATGAGGACATGGTAAATATGAGGGTTTCTTCGATGGAGCCTTCCCATTCAGAGGTAATGAGGACATGGCAGGAGTGGACTTCATGAAGGGTACATAGAACAACTCAGAGGTAATGAGGACGTGGAAGTTCTACGTGAGGGACGGTTTGTTTTTGATGGAGGGAAAACAACTCAGAGGTAACATCGACGTGGTTGTTTCAGGAAATTTGTGGATCTGTTACCCTTTTTATGCACTAAAATTATGGGTATTGGATCATGGGGAGGGGGCTCTTTTAGGAAGAAAGTTCAGAAGTATGATCATACATGACTTACTACCTAAAAGATGCGATATAGATTTATCTGTAGCGACCAAAATGTGAGTTCAGCGGTACTTGCTGGTACATAACTCAACAATCAGGGAGATTTGGAGTCAGAATGTGAGTTCAGCGGTACCAGGGGGTACATAACTCATCAATCAGGGATATTTTGAGTCAGAATGTGAGTTCAGCGGTACCACGGGGTACATAACTCATCAATCAGGGATATTTGGAGTCGGAATGTGAGTTCAGCGGTACCGGAGGGTACATAACTCATCATTCTGGGATATTTGGAGTCGGAATGTGAGTTCAGCGGTACCAGGAGGTACATAACTCATCATTCTGGGAAATTTGGATGATAAATATGAGTTCAGCGGCACCAGAGGGTACATAACTCAACAGTCTGGGATATTTGGAGTCGGAATGTGAGTTCAGCAGTACCGGGGGTACATAACTCATCATTCTGGGAAATTTATATGATGTCGTTTCAGACATAATACTTCTTCAGAAACTTGCCGTTGATGGGCAACATAAGCAAGTGTCCATTTTGTTTTGCGAGGCAGAATGTACTATTGGAGAATACAGCCTCGATGACAAATGGGCCTTCCCACTTTGGCTGGAATTTGCCGGCGGTTTTGTGTGTCATAACCATCGGCCTTCGAACTGCCAGAACGAGATCACCAACTTGGAATGTTCTGATTTTAACCTTCTTGTTGAAAGCTCCCGAGATACGTACTTGGTACAGCTAGATTCGTTATTTAGCTAACAGGCATTTTTCATCTAGGGCCTCCAACTCTTATAGTCGGCGATGGTGATTATCATCTGTTGTCAACCGATAGGTGAGAGCGACGCGGAGTGAGGGAATTTGAGTTTCAAGTGGGAGAACAGCCTCACTTCTATATACCAGTGAGAATGGTGTGTTTCCGGTGGCCGTCCGTACTGTAGTACGGTACGTCTATAAGCATTCGCCGAGCTTTTCATTCCAATCGCGTTTGTTTGATGACATAAACTTCTTGAGAAGCTTGATGATTGTTTTGTTGAATGCTTCAGCCAGACCATTAGCCGTCGGGTTGTACGGTGTTGAAGCAACATTCTAGATTCGGTGTTTGTCGTAAAATCGATAGAAGGCGTGGCTTGCGAACTGCGGACCGTTGTCGTGGATGATCCTTCGGGGCAGTCCGAAGTGATAGATGATGTGATGCTTGAGGAAGCTGATCGCGATGGTGATTATTCATTTGGAGAAGTAATCTGTGATCGCGAGTATGAAGCGATGTCCTCGGGACGAAGGCGGAGTGATTGGACCAATGATGTCCATTCTCCATGCTTCGAATGGCCAGGATGCCACCGTCGGATGTAGAAACTTGGATGGCTGGTGGATGAAATTAGCGTGGACTTGACGGGCTTTGTATTTTCTTGATTAGTCTATCGCATCGGCAACCATCGTGGGCCAGTAATAGCCCATTCGGCGAAGGCGGTCTTACAACTTTGGGCCAGGCTGGTGGGCCCCGCAGACGCCATCATGAGCTTTGCGTACAGCTTCCTTGGCTTCTGTATTTGACAGACACTGAAGCATTAATCCATTGTATGATCACCGATACAACATTTTCGTCTCTGTATCGTAGAAGAATCTGAGGGAACGTCTTCTGATAGAAGTGGCTTCCTTTGGATTCTCTGGCAGAATGTCGTAGACTACGAAGTCTATGAATGGTTGTCTCCAGTCTGGTGCTTCGTCAACAGTCAGAGCGGAGTAACTCTCCACACATTGAACATTATTCTTGGGACAGACCAATTCATGGTCTATTATGTCAACCAAGTGGTGAGCATGATTCAGAACTGCTAAGGAAGCGGCAAGGCCTGCTTGGGCATCGGCTTCAATATTCTGGAGTCTGGAAACATGTTCTATAAAGAATCCTTCCGAGGACGAGATGATGTCGATCGTTATTTGGTGATAAGGGATCATATCTTCATGGTGAACCTCGTATGAACCCCGGATCTGATTGACGATTAACTGCAAATCGTCGTATGCTTCAAGATACTCTACCCCCAGCTCCTTTGCAAGTCGGAGGCTAATGACCAAAGCATTTTACTCGACCACATTGTTTGAACAGGGCTCCGTGAGGGAGTAGGCCTGATTGATCACCAACCCAGAAGGAGAAATCAGTACCACTCCGACTCCAGCGACGATGTTGCCCTTGGGCCCAGTTCTGGAAGCGCCGTCGAAGAACATTCGCCAGATGGCATTATGGGAAACCGCATTCGAATTGGTGACCTCATCTGGAATATCTTCGTCGATTCTGGTTGACTCCGAACCTGGATGAGCTGCTAAAAAGTCTGCCAGAGCTTGACCTTTAACAGCCTTCTGCGAGACGAAGATCATGTGGTTGGGAGACAATAATATCGCCCAGGTAGCGAGGCGAGAGCTGAGTGCACCCGGCTTAGTCATGAGGACCCTGAGGGAGTTGACTCTTGATACGACATGGATGGTTTGTCCCGTGACGTAGTGTCGCATCTTCAGAATGGCGAACACCAGAGCAAGGTTCTCCTTTTCTATGGCAGTGTATCGATGTTCCGACCCCCCATCATCATTCGGCTGTGGTAATATATAGCCTGCTCATGGCTTGCATCATTGTTTTGTGCTAGTAAAGCACCGAGAGAATGCTCTATTGCTCGTACATAGAGCAGGAATAGTTTTCCAGCAACCGGGGCCACCAGGACTGGAGGGTTCGACAGATATTCTTTGATGCTGTCGAAGGCGTGTTGTCATTCTTCATCCCATACGAATGAAACGCCCTTCTTCATGAGGTGGGTGAATGGCCGACATCGTCCGAAGAGGTTAGAGATAAACCTCCTGATGTAAGCTAGCCTCCCTTGAAGGCCTCGGAGTTCACGGAGATTTTTCGGGGGACCCATCTCCATGATTGCCTTCGTCTTCTCAGGGTCTATGTGGATACCCTGGGAAGTAATGAAGAAACCCAAGAACTTTCCGCTGGATACGCCCAAGAAGGATTTTGTGGGATTCCTCTTCAAATTGTGCGCTCGTATCAGGTCGAACACTGTCCTCAGATCATGCAGATGATCTTCTTTAGAGCGGCTCTTGACGGCGATGTCGTCAACGTAGCATTCCACTGTCTTGCGTAAGTGGTCTCTAAAGATGACACTCATAGCTCTTTGATAGGTGGTGCCAGCATTCTTTAAACCGAAAGGTATGACTGTGTAGCAGTATGTGCCAATTGGTGTTCAGAATGATGTATACTTTTCGTCATCAGGGAACATCTTGATTTGGTTGTACCCCGAGAAACCATCCATAAATGACATACGCTCAAAGCCGCAGATGTCGGTGATAGGGAGGGGGAACTCATCCTTAGGACACGCCTCATTCAGATTGCGAAAGTTAATACAGATTCGAATCTTTCCATTCTTTTTGAGGACTGGTACTATGTTGGCAACCCAGTCTGGATGCTGTTCCTTGCGGATGAAGCCGCTAGCTATCAGTTTATTGACCTCAGCTTCAATGGCATTCATGATGTCGGAGCAAAACCGTCGTTGCTGCTACTCGACCGATTTTGCGTCCGGACGAATGTTGAGTTTGTGAAGTGCAACCTCGGGGTTCAGTCCTGGCATGTCTTCGTAGCTCCAGGCGAACACGTCGATGTATTCTCTGACGAGTTGTAGTAGCGATTCCCGCTCTTCGTTTGTCAGACTTTTGCTGACGAAGATGGGCTTTAGGGAAGACTCATCACCGAGATCGACTTGCACAACCTCATCTTCGGTAGGAGGCTCTCTTTGTACGAACCGCTTCTCCCAATGCGCATCTAGTTGTTGTGCCCACGGCTCTAACTCAAGGAGTTCAGGAATGTCTTCATCTTCTTTGTAAGTGTCGACAAATATCATATTGACGGACAAGATTTGCCTGAATACGTCCCCGATGCTGACATCCGAATCGAAAGTTGGTGATCCGGTTGAGTGTGAATGCCAGTCGCATTCCTCGTCTGAGCTTTCAGGGGTCGCTGTAGGTGTAACATAACCTAGCCCACATTTGGTTTTGTTGTAATAATTTCGTGGTTTCCCAGCCGGGACCGACAATTGTAAGGGTAACCTCCGCCCAGTGCCGTAGTTCAAACCTGGCATAGTTTCTAAATCATACCCCTGTTTTTGCATGAGGTACTTGAATCGGGAACTATACAGATAAAGGGACAATCTCCCGATGTCGGGTTCGAGATCAACTTCTTCTATCATGAAGGGTTGTGGATCATTCTTTCGGCCGAAGATGATTGGATGATCCTCTCCCTCGACTATGCGGTAAGCGTCTTCCACTGGAGCAAGTTGGTTTGCGGTGTAGACATTTGTCACCTATGTGTGCAGGAGGGTGCCTATACCGTGTTCCATAACATACATTGTACAAAGCTTATTAAGCTCGAGGTAGTTCAAAGATAGCCCTTTATTGATGAAATAAGGTATCTTTTTCAGTGGGATTACTTCATCTGCAGATGGAACATCAGTGTGAGCAGCCACATACTTGGCCAGCTCTGGCTCTTCTTCAACCACCCTCTGTGTCAATAAAGATTGGGAGGATGACTTGGGCAGCTTAATCATCATGGGCTCCACTGGTGGAGCAGAATATGGAGTCGTTGGCGTACTAGCCACCCCCAGTTTGGTGCTCGGTACTGGATAGGGAGTTGTTGGCTGGCTAGCAGTCCTCGGCTTAGCGCTCGGCTGCTGATTCATTCTGGAAAGATGAATCGTCATCGGTTTGACAGAGGGATTGAGCTCCTCTATTTGTTGCTGGCTAGCTCTAGGCAGCCTGATTGTCAGTGGCTCTGTCGTGGGTCTTGATGCTTGACCAGACGTTGGCAGTCAGATTATTATCTGTCCTTCTTGTGCAGAGAGACTGATTGTATCCCCAGCAGAGTCGCCATCATGTTTGCCATTGATTATAAAAGAATTGAACAGTTTTATGGGAGGACTGGACTTTTACTTCACAACACAAACTCGCTTGTACAAAGAAAGTCTAGGGACGAAAACCTAGGTACAGCAATCTAAGTACAATTGTTTATTTTTTTCTGGGGGGTGACGTTAGAGGCTCGGGAAAGCGACGGCAGCTCTTCCTTACTCCTTGGACGATCGGATGCAGCTTCGGCACTGGAGAAGAAATGCTCTTGCTCGAATGTGGATCACTCTGTGTCTGGCTCTGTGCGTATATCTCTGTGCTCCCTCTTGTGTTTTCTCTCCCCTTCTTGTCCACTACTTGTAAGGGAATGGTACCTTGCTATTTATAGGAGTGGGGTATGATAATTAGGGTTTACAATGATTGTACTTTAAACAGAAGGCGACCAAGGATTTGTTAAGATTTGCCCTGATCTTGCTTTTATGTTGATTGCAACAAATCTGCATCATTTGTTGGGGATTGATCCGGGTAATTATGATGATTGTAATAAATCTGATTTGTTTGGGATTTGACCAAATCTGGACGGTTATGTTGATTACAGTAAATCTGAGTTATTGAGAATTGATCGACTCCTGCCACGTGTCCTTTATTGGCTGCAATAAATATGAATTATTGAGATTCGATCAGCTCCCGCCATGTCTCTCATTGACTGCAATAAATATGAGTTATTAAGATTCGATCAGCTCCCGCCACGTGTCCTAACTGCTGCGAGCCGCATGGAGGACTGTCATGGTTGTGCCGCATGAGTGTGGCCTCGTGTCAGAACCACATAAGGGTGGCCTTATCTGAACCGTATGGCGATCCTTTAATCTGAGCCACATGAGGGTGGCCCTATGATCTGAACCACGTAGGGGTAGCCATATGATCCGAGCCGCATGAGAGTGGCCCTATAATCTGAGCCGCATAGGGGTAGCAGCCGCATGGGGGTGGCCCTATGGTCCGAACCGTATGGGAGTAGCAGCCGCATGGGGGTGGCGGCCGCATGAGTGTAGCAGCCGCATGGAGATGGCGGCCGAATGGAGATGGCAGCCGTATGGAGATATCGGCCATATGGAGATGGCAGCCGCATGAAGGTGGCGGCCGCATTAAAGTTGGTAACCGCATAATGAGCTTCAGAATTGGTGGATTTATGCCAGCTATAAAGATTTTTTTCGTTTCCCTAGGAGCGCGTCATTATGTCAGAGTCATTATTACAGCTTTATGTCAGAGCTGTCAATGCTCATTTATGTCAGAGCTGTTGTGTTATATCAGAGCATTAAATGAGGCCGCTGCTTGATGGCCAGCTGTAGAGGCAAACCGCATAGGGCTACGTGGCATTAAATGAGGCTACTGCATAGAGCCGCATGGAGCTATGGGGATTTCTGAGCTGCTTGAAACTCTAATGAACTTTTGAGCCGCATGAGACTCTCCTAGTCTTGAGCCGCATAGGATTTCCTGCTCATTTCCATGCTTCTACAATGAGACCATGCAATTACGTTAAGTCTAGAAGTTAGCGTAGGTGCGTGGTCATGGACAACTTGTCGACAAGGGCGATGGTTTCTTCGAACGGCAACCCGAGGCCATGGGACGGACTCGGCCTAGGAAGAAACAGGTTATAGCCGAGCTGGATATGAAGCAACCGGTAATACAGGGACTTGCATCGGAGCTCGCTACTTGTGTTGCAAGGGTCCCGTTTACCAGGCTATGTCCAGGATGACTACTTAATGCCAGTGACCATTCATATAGATGTGTCAGTACGGGTGGCAATCCGCGTGTGTGCCTTTGGACTGAGTTGAGTTGAATGTGTATGCAGTTAGAGAACACAATTTCTGGGCCTAACATTTGGCTACAACGAAGGCGACGTGCTTCGGCACGAGATATGGCGTCGAGTGTTAAGTCGTTGGCATAGAGTTGCATGAGTTAGACTTGAACTGTTATGAGTTAAGTCGAGAAGGGCTGTAGGGAAAGTTGGGTGAAGTTACGTTGAGTTGCTGGACACGATCTCGAAATATGAGGCACGGCCGTTTTGTTACAAGACAAGTATAGGCAAGACTAAGCGATGAGGTGCTGCCTCAGAGATATTGAAGCACGAATCGAGTTCATGGCACGACAGAGTCGTTATATCCCAGAGTTTGGCACGAAAGACAAGTATGAGTCGGTGTGTTGACATTGCAAGCAAATGAGAAGGTCTTGAGGCAGGGATAGGGAAGATATCGGTGCGATAGCACGGTCACACAGAAATGGAGTCTATCATGTAGTTGCGCCCCTGATTATGGCCGTAAGGCAAACACGACTTGATAGGTTAACATTGTTGGCACGAGAAGGGTCTAGAGGCAAGGTATGAGTTAACGTTGTCGTTACAAGCACGGGATGGTCCTCAGACACAAGTATTCCAAGGCGTCTGTCATAAAAATGATCCTAAGATAAGACTAGAAAGTCAATTGATAAGAATGGACTATGTTGCACAAACCAAATCAAACGTGTCGGTTTTGTATGGGTGGGCGAGGAGCTCACTCCACCAGTACAGTTGAGTACTGACACCCATATAGTTTTCATGTGCAGGCGCAGGTAGAAGCTCATGGTGCGGAGCTCGCTTGGATGCGTCGAGGCATAGAGTTCCTTGGCGATTCGAATTGTACGGCCGCGTGGAGTCAAGAATTATACGGGACATAATGTATGGACGTCGCCTATCCGAAGCTTCCGTTGGCTCAAGCATCGTATCGAGAGAATAGAGAGCTGAGTGAACTTGTAATATGAGATGAGTGAGCTTGAGAGATTTGTAATCTTGGCCTTGCGCTCCATTGTAGCCTTTGTTTCAATATCAATAAAAGAGTGTTTTGCAATGACATGTGTTTTGCTTCAAATTCTGCTGCTATTATTCAATGTCTCTGCTTGGGACTTCTATGCGACGACCCCGTCGCAGCCGCTGAAATCGGTCGTTATGGAACCCGTCTTGCACGAGCACAATCTAGGCTCGTGCGGTATCACGCCTTAGCAAGGACTATCGCTCCTACGGGAGCGGGGCGTGACATAATGGTATCAGAGCACGACTTTACGTCCTTGGACTACCGATTGAATTCTTTAACTTCGTTGTTTTCGCAAACTCTGAAATATTGCTTCCGTAAAGTTGATATCGTTGGTGCGCTCTCTCTTAAATATCCCACGGGATGTCCATACAATAAGTCTATCTGTTTTGCAAAATATAGGAGAACAGTTTTTGATAAAACAAAAAGATGGTTTGCGTAAGCACGGTTGGCTAAGTCGGGTTGGGCATATACACCAAAGTCGCGTTGACCTTAGAAAAGTCGAGTGCGGGATTCGAATTGTGTTAGATGATAATGAGTTAGACTTGATTGAGTAAATGGGATGATTATCGATAGGGGTGCTATCGAACGACAATGTTATCGTCGAAGCGATATAGGTGAGCGTGCTTAAAATTTAAGGAATTGTTCGAACAAAATTTGAGGAGGTAGAATTGTGAATCGAATGATAAGTTGAGGATTTGTTGAATGACTTCATCCCTGAGTGGTGTATACGATAGCCTCAGGGATGTCGATCGACCGACTGAGGATTCGGAGTGTCGATGAGTCTATTAGCAAGCGTCGTACATATGCAAAGCCTTAGATCGTGTACGATTGAGTGAGTTGTTATCTTGAAGTTTGATAAGTGGATTTGAACAAATTAGAAATAACACGCACGAAACGTGCACTGGATTGAGGATTGCGCGAGTATGAAACGCAAAAACGATTGAGTAGGTAAAATTGAATCGAGAAAAGTTAGGGTATACGAATGGATGACTTGATCGAGAAAGTTGATACGGATCGTATACAAAAAGTTAGCACGACGAGAAGATAGCGTGCATGAAAAGTTAATTCGAATGTTTAAAAATGACTCTAAGGATTGGAATGGATGTCGTTCGATAATTGAGTTAGCAAAGAACGATGCGAATTGAGGAAATGCATTGGTCGATGACTTAAGATAGACGGATGAGTAATACGCAAATTTGGGTTTGAGGAAATTGATGTTGTGAATGATTCGAACGATAATGATTGAAATTTGATTTTGAAGATGTTGTGAATGATTCAAACGATAATGATTGAAATTTGATTTTAAATGTCGAGGAGATTATCCAGTAGGACGATGGCATCATTCGTACGACTCGAAATTGGTTGCAAAGGAAGATCGTCAGGTTATGCATATCGTCGATGGTATTGAGGCGTATCAAAGATCGATATGCGATAACTCGGGGGTACTCTGACTCGGCGAATGACGATCGTGCAAGTGTTATTGTTCGGTTGGATCCTATACTTAGGATTTTGATCAAGATGAATGTTGGATGAAAATGATTGTGTCTTGATGGTTACGCGGATAACCACAACGTCATGATCTTGTCTTGCGCAAGCACAACTCTGGCCTCGCACATGCGTTGCGTCGGATTTGGGGCGATCATTCTGCGTGAGTGCTTACATGGTGATTCATGTCGCGGGAATGATTGAACTCGGAAAATCAGGACGCGGCAACTTTAATTGTCTCGACTTGTTGGCTTGATGCCAAGGTGAACTCGAGGATTTGTAGGACTTATAATTGACGAATGAATGAAACTTGAGGATTAAGTAGGTCCAAATTCGCACATCGAGAATAAATTAGTTTAGACAGAAAATAAGAGTTACGTCCCGATGAGAATGATTATCTCGCAGAAGCGTGCATGGTGATTCGTGCCCACCGTAGATAATCTGACTCGTGTGAGATCGGGGTGTAATATATTGTTAAGTCGGACGACCTTGTGATCGATTACGTGAATTAGGATAAATGACTTCGGAAGTATGGAATGTGAAATTTTGGTTTAGCGATGAATTGTGTCCTAGCATGCTTGACTTGGAGATTGATAGGCGGATTATATCAAACGTGTTCGAAGAGATAGACTATACGAAATGGCTTGATGAACGAGCGATATGTTCTTGTCGAGGATTGGTTGAACATGAATTATCGTAGGATGGCTTTGCTGAATGACTCGGACCCCGTACGACGAATGTTGGGATGTGTGTAGGAAATCTATGCTCGAAGTTTAGAAATCAGAGTGACGCGAGCTTGGGTAGAAAATCTCGTACTATAAACTTGGTTTGACCTTAGGATGGGGTCAGTGTTGATATTGTTGTTTGGGAATTATGATTCCAATACTGACGATTGACTTTAGCCTAAAGACATAGTCTAGCGATTAGGCAGACGTCCTGGCATGAAGACATAGGAATTGTAGAGGTACCATTCGCGAGTCTCATGTACGTATATCATGGACGCCCGAATATGTACACGAACCGACTCGAGTGGTGATGGCGGATTCTCTATCATGAGGCTTGGCTGAAATACATGTATTTTGGGGACGCCTGGAATATGTGCACGATCCAACTAAGTGATACGTTGAATCAAGTGAGACTTGAGGAACGGAAAAATGTCGAGGATTTTGAGATCGTGAGTTTCGAAGAAAAGTTGATGATCATTGAAGTGAGACGAGTTTGAATGTTGGTTGATCGGTTGGTGTTCTTTACGATTAAGTTAGCGATAAGCACGAGCGTGGTATTCAGTAAGTTTCGAGGACGAAATTTTTTCTGAGTGGTGTATGATGTAGTGTCCCGTCCCGCTCAGTTAATCGGAGGAATCGAAACGCCGACGGCGTTCGGCCTTAGCCTTGCAACGGCTGCTCGAAGGCTCGCTCGGTCAAGGCAACCGCTCGCTCAGGTGGGGTAGTTTCGGTGAACTCGCTTCATCTTTGCCTTCATATAATAAATCGCATGTTTTCAACTTGCACAAGTAGGCTTAATAGTAAAAGAGATGAATCTACATAGCTAAAGGGAGCAATCCCGACGGGTCGAATTGAGATAGAATATGGAAAGGTCCAACAGTCGGCTTAGAGTTGGTGCACGGCGTGCTTTGAAAATGACACTCGGTCCTTCGTCCCATGGCTTGGGAGAAGGAACGTTGGTCTTCGACACAAAACTATGAACTTGTCTAGGTCACAGGCGTCGCCCGCGTAAATGCTCGATAAAGCATGCAAGCTTCCACTGCGCATGGCTTGGCATAGACTTTGCTCGTCCCTCGGGTTAAGTTGTAGGCTTGAGTAAGTTAGGCAAAGTTATGCCGGTCGACCTAGGTCATTCCAAGTGCTGTCCCGCTCTTTCTGCGGTTGTCAAGTTAAATAGTCCTACGATCCCAAAGGCCGTCATATGATGTATGACTTGGGCGATAGCGTTTCGTAGAACACGAGTTGGTTTAAGGCATGAGCCACAGTTGGTTCAGTGGAAAGTTAGCCACGGTCTGTCGATACTTAAGAAACACGTTATGTTCAAGTTAAGTGGGAAGGCTATGCAGTAGCCGTTTCCGAAGTTTCAAAGAAATGTTAAGTCTAAGCGATGGTTAGTCGCCGAGAGAAAATATGTCGGGACTGTAGTTCAGTCGCCGAGGCAACCCTGGTTTGGACTCTGCAAAGAAGTGTGAAAAGTGGAAGAAGTAAAGCAAAGGAACTAAGTGATGATGATGAGACCATGCAATTACGTTAAGTCTAAAAGTTAGCGTAGGCGCGTGGTCATGGACAACTTGTCGACAAGGGCGATGGTTTCTTCGAGCGGCAACCCGGGGCCACGGGACCGACTCGGCCTAGAAAGAAACAGGTTATAGCCGAGCTGGGTATGAAGCAACCGATAATACGGGGACTTGCATCGGAGCTCGCTACTTGCGTTATAAGGGTCCCGTTTAACAGGCTATGTCCAGGATGGCTAGTTAATGCCAGTGACCATTCATATAGATGTGTCGGCACGGGCGGCAATCCGCGTGTGTGCCTTTGGACTGAGTTGAGTTGAATGTGTATGTAGTTAGAGAACACAATATCTGGGCCTAAGATTTGGCTACAACGAAGGCGGCGTGCTTCAGCACGAGATGTGGCATCGAGCGTTAAGTCGTTGGCATAGAGTTGCATGAGTTAGACTTGAGCTATTGCGAGTTAAGTCGAGAAGGGCCGTAGGGCAAGTTGGGTGAAGTTACGTTGAGTTGCTGGGCACGACCTCAAAATATGAGGCACAGCCGCGTTGTCACATCACATGTATAGGCCAGACTAAGCGAAGAGGCGCTGCCTCAGAGATATTGAAGCAGGAATCGAGTTCATGGCACGACCGAGTCGTTACATCCCAGAGTTTGGCACGAAAGACAAGTATGAGTCGGTGTGTTGACATTGCAAGCAAACGAGAAGGACTTGAGGTAGGGATAGGAAAGATATCAGTGCGAAAGTACGGTCACACGAAAATGGAGTCTATTATGTAGTTGCGTCCCTAATTATGGCCGTAAGGCAAATATGACTTGATAGGTTAACATTGTTGGCACGAAAAGGGTCTAGAGGCAAGGTATAAGTTAACGTTGTTGTTGCAAGCACGTGATGGTCCTCAGACACAAGTATGCCAAGACGTCTGTCATAAAACTGATCCTAAGACAAGAATAGAAAGCCAATTGATAAGAATGGACTATGTTGCACAAACCAAATCAAACGTGTTGGTTTTGTATGGGTGGGCGAGGAGCTCACTACACCAGTACAGTTGAGTATTGACACCCACATAGTTTTTATGTACAGACGCAGGTATAAACTCGTGGTATGGAGCTCGCTTGGATGCGTCGAGGCATGGAGTTCCTTGGCGATTTGAAGTGTACGGCCGCGTAGAGTCAAGACTTATACGGGACATAATGTATAGACGTCGGCTATCCGAAGCTTCCGTTGGCTCAAGCATCGTATCGAGAGAAGAGAGAGAGATGAGTGAACTTGTAATGTGAGATGAGTGAGCTTTAGAGACTTATAATCTTGGCCTTGTGCTCCATTGTAACCTTTGTTTCAATATCAATAAAAGAGTGTTTTGCAATGACTTGTGTTTTGCTTCAAATTCTGCTGCTATTATTCAATGTCTCTGCTTGGGACTTCTGTACGACGACCCCGTTGCAGCCGCTGAAATCGGCCGTTATGGAACCCGCCTTGCACGAGCGCAATCTAGGCTCGTGCGGCATCACGCCTTAGCGATGAAGATCGCTCCTACGGGAGCGGGGCGTGACAGTAGTAGACAAGATTATATTCATTTTGATATATCATGTCCCACTCAAACTCGTTCTCTTGTGCTATCTTTGTATCGCACAACTTTCGGATCGATTTAGGCCATTGACCATTTCCACTTTTATTTGTGATTATCATATGCACATTGTCATGATTTTTAAATTAGGAGCACAAGACTAGTTGTTTTCTCAAAACCAACTTCATATGTATGATCTAGACAAGATATCCTACTCCCATGACCTTCATGTCCTACTCAGGCACACCATATTGTGCTTCATTTTATCACACGATTTTTCTGACACAAGACCCAATCTTGATTCACCCCACGGAGTCACTTTTATTTCTGACTCGAATTGGGGGCACCATAAAATCCAAACTTGTTGACCCAAAATATGGACACGACCCACATTAAGCCTACTACCTACATGACACTTGTGTTCCATTCAACTGAGCCCCGTATGCTACTTATTTACCCATATTCATTTGAGGAAGACAATAGAAGGTAGTATCGCATAAGTGTAGTATAGTATCCTAGATAGAGTGTGCCAGTAAGTTGAGATCTTCATGGATCACAAGAGCTTGAAGTACGAGTTCACCTAGAAGGAATTGAACATAAGACAGAGGTGCTGGCTTGAGCTGATGAAGGACTTCGATATCTCTTTACAGTACCATACAGGGAAGGCCAACGTAGTTGCAGATGCCTTGAGCAGGTATCCAGTCGCTATTTATTTGACGGCAGATCGTCATCTATTGGCCGATCTAGATAGTTTGGGGGTATCGAGGTGATCGTTCCGGGCATGGAGGTTCTGATGTGGGGTTACAGATTTAGTCTGCGTTGATGGACAGAGTCAGATTAGCACAGTTTGATAACGTGGCCCTGAGAAGCATCAGGGAGCAGGTGTAGGAAGGATTGCTAGACGATTTCTCTTTAGCCAAAGATGGGTCGCTGAGGCACGGTTCTAGATTGTGTATTCCGAGTGAAGAGCTTCGGGAGGAGATTCTGCAGGAAGCGCATCGTTCTCAATACTCTATATATCCTGGAGCCAACAAGATGTACAGACACCTGAGGGAGCACGTATGGTGGTATGGCATGAAGCGAGAGGTAGCTCAGTTTGTATCTCGATGCTTAGTGTGCCAGCAGGTAAAAGCTGAGAGACAGAGGCCAGGTGGTCTGCTTCAGCCACTACCCATTCCAGAGTGGAAGTAGGAGCACATCACTATGGATTTTGTATCTGGACTTTCATGATCTTCAGGAGGGAAAGACGCGATTTGGATCATCGTAGATAGATTGACGAAATTGGCCCACTTTTTGCCTTTCAAGGTGGTACTATCTACGGAGAAGCTGGCAGAGATGTATGTGCGGCAGATAGTCAGATTGTATGGAGTTTCGGTGAGCATAGTCTCGGATCGGGATAGTCGTTTCACTTTCCACTTCTGGAGGAGTTTGCATACTAGCTTGGGCACCCAGCTCAAGTTCAGTACCACGTATCACCCCCGGACAGTCGGTCAGTCGGAGAGGACCATCCAGACACTCGAGGATATGCTTCGTACTTGTGTGTTAGATTTCGGAGGATCTCGGGAGGACCATATTCACCTGGTAGAGTTTGCATACAATAATAGCTATCAGGCCAGTATAGAGATGTCGCCATTTGAGGCTCTATACGGACGAAGATGTTGCACTCCTTTGTCATGGGACGATGTCGGTGAGAGAGTTTTGCTTGGCCCGGAGATGGTGGTGGATACAGCAGAGAAGGTTAAGTTGATCAGGGATAGGCTTCGGGTGGCTCAGGATAGACAACGACATTGGGCTGATAGCCACCGGAGACCGTTAGAGTTCGAGGTTAGTATCAGTTTTTCTGTTTGTGCTTGTTTGTGATTGTTTGCTTTAGAGTCTTATATTGAGTCTTATATTGTGTATAGGTTGGCGATATAGAGTTCTTGAGGATTTCTCCGACACGGGGCACGATTCGTTTTGGCCGAAGCGGAAAGCTTAGTCCGCGCTTCATCGGACCTTTCACTATTCTTGGAATGGTCGGTGCAGTGGCCTATCGACTAGACTTGCCGTCTACGCTCGAGGGAGTCCATAACATGTTCCATGTGTCGCAGTTGAGGCGGTACGTGGCCGACCTTAGTCATGTATTGGATCACTCCGAGTTAGAGGTGGGGCCTACTCTCCGCTATCCAGAGCAGCATGTGGAGATTCTGGATCATCGTGAGAAGGTGCTCCGGAACCAAGTTATTCCTTTGGTTCGTGTCGAATGGGGGCATCACTCTCCAGGAGTGTCTACCTGGGAGAGAGAGGACGAGATGCGAGAGTGTTACCCTTATCTCTTCGAGCCTTGAGGTTTTTTTGTCTTTGCTCTTACTACTGTTATTGTGCTAGTTTACTCTAATTTCGAGGACAAATTTTTTTTAGGAGGGTAGATTTGTCACCCCCACTTTCCTGAATAAGACTAATATGATCATTTATATTATTTTATTATTTTAATATTATTTAAATTATTATTGCTAGTATTTTTATACTGTTATTTAAATAGGTATTTTGTTGATATAGGTATATACCTGTTCAATAGAGTTTTTATTTATAAAAATCTTAAATATATTAAATAAATATAGAATATAAAATATTTGTTTTATTTATAAATAAATAAAGATTTTGTATATATATATTTATTTGGTATTATTCCATTATGGAGTTTCTATATGTATATATATATATATATATATATATATATATATATATATATATATATATATATATATATATATATATATATATATATATATAGAAAGGGAATAAATATTTTTTAAATAAATAAAATATGTGTATGTATGTATGTATGTATGTATGTATGTATGTATGTATGTGTGTATGTATGTATGTGTGTGTGTGTGTGTGTGTCTCTCTCTCTCTCTCTCTTTCTCTCTCTCTCTCTCTCTCTCTATATATATATATATATATATATATATATATATATATATATATATATATATATATATATATGATTTATTATATATATAATGTATAAAGAAAAGTCAAAATAGAGTAACATGGTCAAAATTAAACTTTTTTAGCAAAGCATTTGCTGTGCTCAAACCGAGCACAACATCTTAGCTAAGGGGCCGAGCCTCCCTTTATATATATATATATATATATATATATATATATATATATGTATATATATAATGTATAAAGGAAAGTCAAAATAGAGTAACATGGTCAAAACTGAACTTTTTAGCAAACCATTTGCTGTGCTCAAACCGAGCACAACATCTTAGCTGAGGGGCCGAGCCCCCCTTTACTTCGGAAAACCCGACCTCCCCCGACTACTTATATATATGTTAGAGAGAGAAAGAGAGATTTTTTTAACAAAACCTAAGCCCTAGCCATCAGCCCCAACCCAGCGTACCTCCCAACGTCGACGTCGACCAACCCGTGACCGTCCATCGTCGGAAAACGCGCAACGAGCAGCACACCCGTGCAAGAAAACTGCTATTGAAGAGCGAACTTCGGAAATATATTTCTCCTTCCTCGCTTCGTCGTTTTACGAACCACTTGGTCAGGTATGATCCTAACATATACACCTTTAATTCTCTTCAAATAGTTCGTGCCGATTTGCATCATGTGCGACAAAAAACGAGTTCCAAAATCGAGAAAAACTTGATTTATTGGACGTTAGAAACTGTCCCGAAATCTCAACTTTGTGGCGATATGCGACCAGCGTGTTACGAGTTTTCAAAATCGGCTTGAAGAGACATGTAGACAACCTATAGGGCTTTAAAATCCTTTTTGTAGAATTAAATTTCATGTACTATACAGAAAGTTATTGGTTGGTGAAGTTGGAGAAAAAAACTGATTTTTAAAACTGTTTTTTAGAAAAATTGTTCCGAAACGCCGTCCGTCCCGTCAATCCGGACGACGTGGTCGCAAATCGAAAGTATCGAAAGGTGCGTATCGACTTCGTGGACGTGTGGGCTTTGACGGAATTCAAATTGGACGCGTGTGCGTGACGAATTTTATGCGTATCCGTCAAAAATTCACCGTATCGACCTTTTACAAATTTGTCAATTACTTCGTGCATGCTCGTCATATCGAGACAAAACTTTCGCCAATAGGACCGTATTATTTTTCTGGTTCTGTATGCTAAGTTTGGTCCGAATCTGAGAAGGTCGACCGGAACGCTATTTTGGCGGGCCAGCGACCCGGTCCAACGCACGAATTTGTGCACGGTCCACCGGAATCCAACTTTGGACATACGGTTGGGTTCGTCTCGTCAAACCGGACCTGTAGACATGTAGTTTGATGACTTTAGAGACTGTAGATTCTGGCACGTTTTTTGGTGTAAAGTGGATCCAACAGCGGATACCATTTTGATCCGAAATTATCCTTTTGTCCCTGTGTCCAGAATTGGACTTATGGGTCGACATTTCTAGCTAATTTGACCATTCTGAGAACACCAGTAATGTCTGTTTCGGCATTACGAGACTGTTGTACGAGTTGACCGTTCGTGGCTCTTTGAGTGGTTTGTAGTTCAATTTTCTCAACTCAGAACCTCAGGCAAGTATATTCTCTGATAGTTTTTATTGCTTTGATATCTACTATATACGATTCAGTTGTAGTGTTATACTTGATTCTCGACATGAGTATACACGGACTAGTATACGAGAATCTCGTCATGAGATGTCATTCCCGGTTTACCTGGTATATGAGTACATTATTCGATATTGTTTCCTGTATTTGTATAGACACCGATTTGGGAGTGGGCTGGCCCCTTGCTCTTCGAATCTCGTGTCATGGCCTGTCATATCCGGATTCATTATACTACTCGGAGATGGGGAGTTATTAGAGGTTATGTGATCATACCCCTACTTGTTTATTACTTGTGCATAGCTCCACCCTCACCACACGTAGGGTATAGCCTGACCTTATACTACTTGTGCATAGCTTTCCATTTTGGCCGGCCTGATCCCTATACTATTATACTACCTGTGCATAGCCGGTCAAATGGAATAGCCTGATCATGACCCAAGCCGATCACATAACTCTCTAATATCTCATGGCACTTTCTTTTATGTTTACATCATACCTCAGATTACTTTTCACTATTTATATTCCAGTCTTACCTTGTATCTCACACATGACATGATATCCAGATCTCTTATACTGTTTTACTTTTATTCTTGATATTTTATCTTGTATTTCATTATGATTGTCTCATATAGTATTTGTCAATTCGCATGGAACTGCTGTTGGTGTTTGTACTTGCTCATATCCTGACAGGATAACCCCCATTGTTTTCCAGAGGATTTAGATACAGATTTCCTGACCTACTACGGGTTTGGCATAGATGGAGCCTACGACCAGGACCAGCTTGTGGACCCGGTGCTCGTAGAGGACGCACCGCCAGTAGTGACTTAGTTTAGCTAGATTTTGTCTAGATTACATTCCAGCTTGGTACTTTGAGACTTGTAGTATTTATTTCGGATATTGTTTTATGTCTTGATTTCTAAACTTGTGGTTGTGAATCGGCATCTATTTCAGACTATTTATTCATTTTGTTTCTTTATCATATTCGTGCCTATCTTCCTTAGATTTATGTGATTGAGTTGTGTTTATATTCCTCCGTGCGGAGATGACAGGTTATATTATTGTGTCTTAGATTCAATATATTCTAGATGACCTTTACAGCGTCCTACCGCCGATACTGCGGCGTAGACTGGACATACCCTCGTGCTCGTGCCCATAAACAGGGTACGGGTCGTGACACACAACTTCAACTATAATTGAACGCGCACGACTAGTGGGCCGTGGACAAGCGAGCGATCCGACGCAATAATAACACAACGTCGATCTCTTGGCCACGTTCCGTAAAGCCTTTGAAGTCGAGCACCTTCCCTCTGCTGTTCGCCAAGAGAAGGAAAATAAATTCATGCAGTTGAGGTAAGGGAACCGGACAGTAGAACAGTATGCCGCAGAATTCAACAAAGTGTTCAAATTTGTTGGTGCATTTCTTTCTACAGAGGAGTGTCGAGTGCGACGGTTCAAAGTGGGTCTGCGACGCTCTATCGATGTTCATATAGCTGTTCCTGAGTACAAGACCACGGGCAATACTCTAAATCATGCTCTCCGCCTTGAGAGCCAGTACCCTCCTGTTGCTGCAGACTTTGTGCACAATTCCAATCACAAACGTCCTAGCTATACAGGAGGCAACAATCATGCGTCAAAGCGTCCAAACCATGGCGGCTACCAGGGACATAACCTATCATCCCGTCGTGCCAAGTGCAATTTTGTTGGACACAATTTAACGTCCCAGTCCCAAAATACGTAGGACCAAGTACGTAGACATGCCAGCTGTATACATAAGAAGTACATGGACCTTGTATGTATACATAAGCTATAAAATGTAGTAATCCAAGACAAACTAAATCTCATCCATAATGAAAAGAATAATAATATAAAAATTAACTTGAATATTGATGATACAATCGTTGGACGGAGACAAAGTCCACTACCAACTATCTCAATGAAAGAAATGTACAAGAATCGATCCATAAAATGGCAAGACGAACCAAGCGCAATCATCCTCGAAGAAATAGCGATGATCACGGCTATGGCTAGAACACCTGCAGAAGACATGAGCACACACCTGGAGAATAACCAGGTCCTCAGACAGACATAGCAAGATACATGAAGAACAAGCTAATATGAACTGTCAGAATAATAAAATAATATATAAAAGACTATCCTAGACATAAATATGCAAAAGAGATTCTAACCGCTGTAAGTTAGAAGACAACTTTCATGCACATGGGTGGGATTTCAGGCTATGTGTACGTAACTGGCATCCAGTAATCCGTATCCGTCTGTAACGTCCAAAACGTCAGAGGACATCTGCAAATAAATTACCACAGTTCCATCCGGAGACTATAGTTTACCTGTTTGGATTTCCATATGCACTAGCGACTGTCCTTTCCCAATATTTCCCATACTGTTCAAGTCATGTCCATGGCTCGTCTAGTTTTGTAACTGCTTGAGTCTCTACAACCCTAGTCATAGCAGTTACGATCTATCTGTCACACAACTTTAGAGATGGCCAGTCCATAAGTCGTGTCCCTAGCAAACTGTCTTCAACCATGTAGTGTGTGTCATGGCCAAAGGAGATATAAGGATATCCCCCAACAAGAAGGTAGTCCGCTAAAACTAAGTTAACATGCATATAGTAAAGTAAAACGACTAATAGAGTCGCTTGCACCCAAGAGTGGTTTGGACGCGCAGTTTATAACAAGAAAACTAACAAATATGAAACAAAATAAATAATGCTGAAAATAAATAATATGACAGTAAATTAGCAAGGTATACTTGCCTGTTGTGACGCCTGGTGAGCTGCCTGGTGTGGTACAATAAAGGTGGCACAAGATCGACTTCGATGTTACTACTATGCAAAGGGGCCTCTGATGATGGCAAGGACTGGTCTATCGGATCCAAGACGGTCAGACTAGTTTGGGTTGATATAGAGTAAGAATTGACAAGGGATTGAGTATAGTGCGATTGGACAGAATGGTAATCGAAGGAATTTAGTGAGTATATATATGATTTTTAGAAAACTTATCTATAATACTCGAAAATAATTTTACGCCAATACTTGTAAATATTATGTATATATATATATATATATATATATATATATATATATATATATATATATATATATATATATATATATATATATATATATTTATGTATATATATATATATATATATATATATATATATATATATATATATATATATATATATATATATATATATATATATATATATAATTTAACAACTATATTATTACTAGTCAATATAATTAGATAGATATTTTTGATACCTAGAAAATATGATAAGAAATACAAAATAATATATTAGTATCTTCAAGGTTTCGAAATCCATGCATGTAGGGCCAAAACCATTAGTATCTATAATCTCAAAAGTACAAATAAAATATTTAGACAATAAATTTTTATCAAGCCCAAATATATTTTCAAAAGCAATTGATCACCTTTTAAGGCTTAAAGTAGTAATAAATTTCAAGTAATAATAACTAATAATTAACAAAAATAATATCAAATTTTTTAATAATTATTAAGTACCAAATCATGTTATATGTACCTACAATATTAAGAATGCACTATAAACATCTTCTTCTCTTTTTTTTATAACAAAAATACAACAACAACAACAACAACAATAATAATAATAATAATAATAATAATAATAATAATAATAATAATAATAATAATAATAATAATAATAATAATAATAATAATAATAACAATAAAACGACAATAGATGCTAAAAGGAAAAAACAAAAAATAAGAAAGAAAGAAGCCATTAATAAAACAAAACAAGAATAAAAAAACAACAAAAAGAGTCTAATCTCTATTAGAAAGAGAAGAGAGAGAGATTGGGAGAGGATTCGATTGAGAGGGTGAAGGAAAGGAGAGAGGCGGAGAGAGGGAGCGGGCTATAGAGGCGAGGGATGGGGAGAGCCGGAAGGGAAGGTGGAGGCGGAGGTTCTGGGAGGTCAGGAAAGGGCTGGACGTGGACTCGGTGAGGGGAGCGACGGCGCGGGAGGCCGGAGGTCGGTGCTGCGGGGCGGAGAGACGGGGGAAAAAGGGGGCTCGACGGAGGAAATGGCCGGGCGCTGCGATCGGGATGGCCAGGGTGGCGGACGGGGAGCTCGGCAACGTGGACGGAGTGGACGCTCCCATGCCTGCACGGAGGGAGGAGGTGCTCGCAGCGAGGCCACGACGGAGGGAGGCGCTCGCCGCGAGTTTCTCGAATGCATGGCGGCGCTGGGCGGCTCGACGGAGGTCTGGTTGGATCCAGACGTTGCAGCGGCGGCGACGAAATCGTGGCGTCGAGGCGGCAGAGGGATCCAGGTAAGGGCTAGGGTTTATTTGGGTATTTTATTTGATGGTGTCGGTGGTGGTTACGCCATGTGGCGGGTTCGGGGTTTGGTTATCTGGGAGGAGACGATGGCAGTACGGGTGGTGCTAGGCCGGAGTTGGCCGGAAAGCGGGGGTGGTCGGTTTTGGCGGGGGTCGGTGTGGTGGCGGTGTTGATGATGGTGATAGTGGTGGTTACGGTGGTGGTGTAGGTGCTGTCGTTGGTCGGTGGTATTGATGGGAACGTTGGTCAGACGGGGTGGCGCTGGGTCCAGCGAGTGTAGCCGGTGGTAGCTTTGGGAAGTTTGGTCGGAGGGGTCGGGGGAGCGACAGATGGTGACGGGGTTCTGGTGTGGTCGACACCTTGATGTCGAGGAGTCTCGGTTGTGGCTTATGGAGTATGGGTGTTCGTCGGTGTGGGAGGAAAGCACAGGTCCGGTAGGTGGTGGGTGCTTACCGAAGATGACGAGAGGAGGTGGTGACGATTGCGCTGCTGTGGTCGGGGCAGACTCCGATGAGGCCGTGGAGGAGGCAGTGGCGGAATTGGCGTTGGCGGCGGTGGTGGGAATTAGGATTAGGGAATTTGTATCGTGTCGGGAAGTGTCTGACACGGAAGATGTGAATGTGTAATGTGTAAAAATTTTGGAATAAGATTATGGACGGGAGAGGACATGGACACGATGCACTCACGTGATGGAAAATTTGGTTTATGGAAATTCATAGAAAAAGAGGGCAAGTACCTCTCCTTTTATAGGAGGTGGGAATCCCATTAGGATAAGGACTGTGGGTTTTTAAATCTCCCATTAGATAATTACATAATCATTCAAATAAATTATCGAATCCAAATCAATCTAGATAAAGCTTATTTTTAATTTAAAGCTATTTTAAAATAAAGTCAATATAATCTTTTCCAATTTAAATCATCATAATATTAAATTAAACAATTTCCAAAATAACTTTTTATAAATAATAAAAATATATTAATAAATAATTTCAATATTCAAAATAAACTTTAAATATTTGAAAACATTTTTATAAATAAACAAAACAATTACTTTTCGAAAATATCAAAGTGGGCAATGAAATAAATTTCATGTCACTCGCACACAAATAGTCTATTTTGACATAAAGCAATAGTTTTTCTAAATTATCACTTATATTTGTATCATAAAATAAAATTGCCTTCTTTATAAAAAAATAAAAAAATAAAGGTTTGGCAATCTGGACGCGACACAATAAATAAAAATAAAATACATATTTTCTATAAGAAGAATTCTTATAATAAAATATTTGTATATAAAAATATATACCATCTCGCAATTTTGCACACTACGTACAAATACGAAAAATGTGAACTTGTACGCGATGTACAATTACGAAAAAAATTCGATAACAAATTTTAAAAAAATTCGTAGTAGAATTTTAGGGGGTTTACAACCTACCCAACTTACAAGAATTTCGTACTCGAAATTAAGAATAGGTGGGGGTTAGGAAGGTAAAAGGGTATATCGATACGATCAAATCATGGACGTCGTTTAACACAAAGTTGTATTTAGAAAGTCGTGATTTTCGATAACGACGAAAATAAATCATGGATATGGAGGGTTGCTAGTTAAGGCGATAAAATCATGATAAGATGAATTTAGGGAATATGAAGGGATCGAGAAGATCAAGGAGAATAATTCAGGGACTTGGGAGAGATGGTTCCTTAAGAATATAGTCGTCTAGGTTTCGGGTACAGTTAAGGAAACGATTATAATCATTCTTAGGTTTCCAAACGATTAGAAAGTCGCGATAGTAGATATAAGATCAAACGAAAGGACGAGTAGCTCATGGCCGCTTGTAGTCATATGACTTGGTCGAGGGCTAGCTACGCCTTTGCAAAACTCCAGAGTTCAAGGGAGATGCGAGCGAATACAATTGCGGATTCAAATGCAATTTAATAGTTCGAATATGAGGTTGTCGATCGCGGTTGAGATCCTAGAAGGCAAGTTTAACTATATCTCAACCACGTAGAATAATCGTGTGAAAGGCGAACCAAAGTGCACTAGGTTGATCAGACCATCACGCACCGGTTCTGATTAGACAATATGTTAGTGGGGCCCCCCCAAATAAAATATATGTCTTTGAACAAGCTTGATAAAAGAGTAAGCTTGCAAAAATTAAGCTACTTAGCAGCATTAGTCACGATGGTAAAAACATAAGCATGAGAAATTAAGATTGAAGGAAAGTAGAATTTGTTCAAACTCCTTAAAAATCTAGGTCATGTCCTATGTTGATAACTATACTGTCGTTCTACCATCTGCTTGTCCAAGACTTGGTCAAGGTCATAAGGAAGGTTAGGTCGTAAGATATTCTACCCAACTTACAAGAGCTAAACCAGTAGGGTGATGGAACAATGGGTCATGTCCACCTATTATGGGTTACCTTATTAATCTCTATCAAGCACGAAAGAAGGGCACGAACCACGATTAGAAGGGATCAAGCAAGATGCAACACAAGAAGACAAACAAGAAGGCGGTCAAGTATGTGGATGAGATCCTAGACTCTAATCCTATACGCAGGCTTGCTTGGTACGGTAAAGTAACTAAATAATTTATCTTGACCTGCATGGGCCACCACAAAAATATGTAACGCTCCAGTCCCAAAATACGTAGGACCAAGTACGTAGACATGCCAGTTGTATACATACGAAGTACATGGGCCTTGTATGTATACATAAGCTGTAAAATGCAGTAATCCAAGACAAACTAAATCTCATCCACAATAAAAATAATAATAATATAAAAATTAACTTGAATATTGATGATACAATCGTTGGACGGAGACAAAGTCCACTACCAACTATCTCAATGAAAGAAATGTACAAGAATCGATCCATAAAATGGCAAGACGAACCTAGCGCAATCATCCTCGAAGAAATAGCGATGACCACGGCTATGGCTAGAACACCTGCAGAAGAGATGAGCACACACCTGGAGAATAACCAGTTCCTCAGACGGACGTAGCAAGATACAGAAAGAACAAGCTAATATGAACTGTCAGAATAATAAAATAACATATAAAAGACTATCCTAGACACAAATATGTAAATGAGATTCTAACCGCCTAATGTGCAATTTAGAGGACAACTTTCATGCGCATGGGTGGGATTTTAGGCTATGTGTACGTAACTGGCATCCAGTAATCCGTATCTATCCGTAACGTCCAAAACGTCAGAGGGCATCTGCAAATAAATTACCACATTTCCATCCGGAGACTGTGGTTTACCTGTTTGGATTCCTATACGCACTAGCGACTGTCCTTCCCCAATATTTCCTATACTGTTCAAGTCATGTCCATGGCTCGTCCAGTTTTGTAACTGCTTAAGTCTTTACAACCCTACTCATAGCAGTTACGATCTATCCGTCACACAACTTTAGAGATGGCTAGTCCATAAGTCATGTCCCTAGCAAACTGTCTTCAACCATGTAGTGTGTGTGTCATAGCCAAAGGAGATATAAGGATATCCCCCAACAAGAAGTTAGTCCGCTAAAACTAAGTTAACATGCATATAGTAAAGTAAAATGACTAATAGAGTTGCTTGCATCCAAGAGTGGTTTTGACGCACAGTTTATAACAAGAAAACTAACAAATATGAAACAAAATAAATAAGCTGAAAATAAATAATATGACAGTAAATTAGCAAGGTATACTTGCCTGCTGTGACGCCTGGTGAGCTGCCTGGTGTGGTACAATAAAGGTGGCACAAGATCGACTTCGATGTTACAACTACGCGAAGGGGACTCTGATAATGGCAATGACTGGTCTATCGGGTCCAAGATGGTCAGACTAGTTTGGGTTGACATAGAGTAAGAATTGACAAGGGATTGAGTATAGTGCGATTGGACTGAATGGTAATCGAAGGAATTTAGTGAGTATATATATGATTTTTAGAAAACTTATCTGTAATACTCGAAAATAATTTTATGCCAATACTTGTAAATATTATGTATATATATATATATATATATATATATATATATATATATATATATATATATATATATATATATATATATATATATATAATTTGAAAAAAATATATATATATATATATATATATAATTTGATAACTACATTATTACTAGTCAATATAATTACATAGATATTTTTGATACCTAGAAAATATGATAAGAAATACAAAATAATATATTAGTATCTTCAAGGTTTCAAAATCCATGCATGTAGGGCCAAAACCATTAGTATCTGTAATCTCAAAAGTACAGATAAAATATTTAGACAATAAATTTTTATCAAGCCCAAATATATTTTCAAAAGCAATTGATCACCTTTTTAAGGCTTAAAGTAGTAATAAATTTCAAATAATAATAACTAATAATTAACAAAAATAATATCAAAATTTCTAATAATTATTAAATACCAAATCATGTTATATGTACCTACAATATTAAGAATGCACTATAAACATCTTCTTCTCTTTTTTTTATAACAAAAATATAATAATAATAATAATAATAATAATAATAATAATAATAATAATAATAATAATAATAATAATAACAATAAAACGACAATAGATGCTAAAAGGAAAAACAAAAAAAAAGAAAAGAAAGAAGCCATTAATAAAACAAAACAAGAATAAAAAAAACAACAAAAGAGTCTAATCTCTATTAGAAAGAGAAGAGAGAGAGAGAGATTAGGAGAGGATTCGATCGAGAGGGTGAAGGAAAGGAGAGAGGCGGAGAGAGGGAGTGGGCTATGGAGGTGAGGGATGGGGAGAGCCGGAAGGGAAGGTGGAGGCGGTGGTTCTGGGAGGTCGGAAAGGGCTGGGCGTGGACTCGGTGAGGGGAGCGGCGGCGCGGGAGGCCGGAGGTCGGTGCTGTGTGGCGGAGAGAAGGGGGAAAAGGGGGCTCGACGGAGGAAATGGTCGGGCGCTGCGATCGGGATGGCCAGGGTAGCGGACGGGGAGCTCGACAACGTGGGCGGAGTGGACGCTCCCATGCCTGCACGGAGGGAGGAGGTGCTCGCAGTGAGGCCACGACGGAGGGAGGCGCTCACCACGAGTTTTTCGAATGTGTGGCGGTGCTGCGCGGCTCGGCGGAGGTATGGTGGGATCCGGATGACGCGGCGGCTGCGACAAAATCGTGGCGTCGAGGCGGCGGAGGGATCCAGGTGAGGGCTAGGGTTTATTTGGGTGTTTTATTTGATGGTGGTGGTGGTGGTTACGCCATGTGGCAATTTTGGGGTTTGGTTGTCTGAGATGAGACGATGGCAGTACATGTGGTGCTAGGCCGGAGTTGGTCGAAAAGCGGGGGTGGTCGGTTTTGGCGGGGATCGGTGTGGTGGCGGTGTCGATGATGGTGATGGTGGTGGTTACGGTGGTGGTGTAGGTGCTGTCGTTGGTCGGTGGTATTGATGGGAACGCTGGTCAGACGGGGTGGCGCTGTAGGGTATAAAAATTATGACACGCTGTCATAAGACTCAGTCCAAGCCATACGCTCAAAGCCATATGCTCAGTCAAGGCCATACGCTCATCTATAGGCCATACGCTCAGTGAATATTTTATTATTTTCTGGAATGACAGTACGGCATATATTAAATGAAGAATGAATCTGACGTCTCGTCTTTTCGTGCAAAGATAGTTGTCATGAAAAGAGCAACCGTCGTATATGTATTCGAAGAGTTGGTTTTGTCTTTTACGAGGACAGCTCAGCAGATCATTAATGCAAAACCATCATTACTGTCAGTTTTGACAGTCTGTCAGCCGTCATATCTGCAGTCACGACGCTCGAGAAAATCTTTTGACAGTTATTTGAAGATATGGCATATCAGAGAAGATTGATGATGGCCACGTGGCCATTTCTTCAGTGAGCGTATGAAGTCTATACGACTCCTTTCTTCTTCATTGAGCGTATGAAGTCTATACGACTCCTTTCTTCTTCATTGAGCGTATGAAGTCTATACGACTCCTTCCTTCTTCAGTGAGCGTATGAAGTCTATACGACTCCTTCCTTCTTCACTGAGCGTATGAAGTCTATACGACTCCTTCCTCATCAAGTGAGCGTATGACTCCTTTTTTTTCCAGTAAGCGTATCAGCTTTATTTTTTCTACATCATCCAAGTCAGCGTATAACTCTCCTTCAACGAGGCAGCGTATTACAGCAACCATATCCAGGATTACAGTCAACACACGTTCTCACGTGTCCTGTACCAGTTATCCACTTCTCTAGAAGTTATGCAACGTGGCATCCAGGCCATCAATCTCTCCTGAACATGCTCCACTACTTTCAACCGCACGCTAATGTGTCTCCATCAGAATTAGCCACGCGTCCCTGCTGTTATGCACACGTCAAGTAACTACCTGAGCGTATGCTTAAGGACAGTTATCCTGAACTCTATAAAAAAGAGTTTCTTTATCTTCATCAGAGACTACAGTCAATTTCAGAGAGAACAGAGAGATTGCCCAGTTGCTGTCAAAGTTCTTCAAAGTTCAAGTTTTCTTCATCGCATCGTCCAAGGGATAAAGTAATCGTCTTCTAGATTAGATTCCTACAGTTGTAATTTTCTCAGATACAAAATAAATAAAGTGAATTTATTTATGGAAAACAAATTGGCGACTCTGCTGGGGAAAGCTGTCTCCTCCAACGAGATAGCAACAACTCAATGCGATACTTCGTCGATCGGCTTGACGAAGAAGACGATGGTTGTACAATTCGACCAATCGGCTTATGAAGAAATGCTCAAGGCGAAGGAGGGCCGCACTGCTTCCTCCGCTCTTCCTGCTGCCAAGAAGAAGGGACGCTCCGTCTATGTCCCTAAGTCTTCTGCAGCAGTCCGAGACGCTTCTGTCACTTCTCATGCTGACAAGAACACGTCTTCAACTTCCATGAAGCACACTTCGGCTTCTCGGAACACGACAACAGTGGCTTCTTCTAGTCACACTGACAAAGTTGGTTCTTTAACCAAGTCAGCGTGTACAAGGAAAACCATCTCTGGATATGTCAAGGTCCCTTCTTCCTCTATTTTTACGACAGCAGTCGGCTCTTTAGCCATTGATGACTCTGAGCGTATGGCATTCAAAGGGCAGCGTACGGCAAAGGCAGCGTACAAAAGCCAACATCAGGCAGCGTACGCTAAGCCAAAGCCAGCGTATGCTAATAAAAAGGCAGCGTATGACCAGAAGTCCAAACTGAAGTCAGCGTATGCTAACAAATACAGTCCTTTGACTGTTTCTCAAAATCAGGCTGGGGGTTCTCTTCCACAGAACATACAAATGATTCCCCCTCAACTTGCATATCTTGTGCCAACCAAGGAGAAAGACTCTTTAGTCAACTCCTCTACTCCTAAGGTCTTTACCTCTGGAGTTAATTTGACTAGTACTCTTACTAGATCAAACAATAGAAAACGCCTTTTGGCTAATTCCTCCAAAGATGGATTATTACCGACTCCTAGTCGGAATAATACTCATCTTCCTTCTCTCAAAATTTCTCGGTCTGAGAAAGGCAAATTACAAGTATCCAAGATTGATATCAAAGTCAAATCTCCTACGGATCTTCGTAATAAGCTTAATCAGAATCGGTTCGGTTCCACTGAGACAAGTATATTAGACCCTGATGCAGAATATGCCAAGAACTATGTGGCTCAAATTAATCAGTCTTTATACACTCAGGAACCAAGAAAACAGAAGAACAAAAGATAAGTTTCTACACAGAAACTATCTTCAAGTACTTCCCAATCTGTTTCTACAGATCTCCGGAAATATTTGCAAAATAAACAGAGAATTGACACTCCATCAGGCTATGATATTGCTCATATTTGCCATGAAAAGCATGGTTGCAATTTCCAACCTCGAGTTATAATTCAATGTTGTTGTTCACCAAAAAGACAATCTGTTTTCGAACGGATTCAATATGAACCAATGTTGGATGAAGATGAACCTCTTTATGCTTCTGTCAACATGACCTCCAGAAATATTGGGGGTAGCATACGGTCTGATGCTATATCAGACTCTGAAGATGGTGTTTATCTCGGCACCCGATCCAGGACCGGAGCCTTGACCAGAGCCTCTTCTTCTTCTCATCCAAGTGGTAATCCGGAGATCACAGAAGACTTCCTTGGAGAGTCCAATTTTCTAGTATTGACTCCCATAAAAAGCCCTGGGAAAGATACTGATTCACACAGTGATGATTCAGAACAGACTGTTTCATCATCTATTCCTCGAATGATTACCACTTACATGGCAGAGGGCGATCATGAACCTTCAACTAGCACCGAAGCTCACGAACAAAGGATTTCTTCCTTAGAACAACAGTTGAGAGCTATGGCAGATACGTTGAATGCTATGCACACTCTTATGCAAGCTCAGCATCAAACTCAGCAAGTCCAACAGACAGCTCCTCCAGTTATATTAAATACTCCTGTTGTTCCAAACCCGGAACCCTCTACTATTCCGGGGGTACAATCTAATGTTCTTGAACAACCCACTCCAAGTCAGTCTGGAGCTGGGGGTGGTACATATGCTGCAGTCCCTCCTCCTAATCACACTCAACACGTTACAACTCCCCAGTCTTCTGAAATTGTTTCTGAAGAGTTAAAGAATCTCCGAACACAATTCGAGGCATTCAAACAGAAGGATGGTTTGCAAAGGTTAGGTATCAAGCAACCTTACCCGATAGAATGGAAGCAGGTATCGTATCCACCAAAATACAAACCTCCGACCATCTCTTTCTACGATGGGACAACCTCCCCAAGTCAGTTCATTAATCATTTTAAAGTAATGACTGATCAACTGCAACCAAGTGACGCCCTCCTTACTCGGGTGTTCATTGGATGTCTCAAAGGAACGGCTTATGAATGGTATAGAAGTCTCCCTGATGGGTGCATTACCTCATTTGCCGGTTTCAAGCAAATGTTTCTTGAACGATTTTATGAAGGGCTCAACGACATGACCATGTCAGCCCTCATAAGAATTAAACAGAAAAATAATGAAACCACTGAGGACTTCATTGAAAGATTCAGAAGAGAAGCCCTCAAAATGCCTCTCGGAACTCCCGATGCTGTTACCATCGACACTTGCAAGTCGAATCTTTTACCAATTATGTCACTCCCCAATCCTGGAATACGTATTTTAATACGTAAACCGATAATTGTATTTACCTTGAATTTATACGATATTTATTATGCAGTATTTCTTCATGTATTTCCCAAAAATATTTGACAAAATATTATTTCCTAATTTATTCTCTGCATTTGGGGCCTACAGTTTTGGCTCATTTGGGTAACCTATTCTTGGTTCACCCATGGTCCATCATGAACCCTTTGGTTCATCATGAACCCATGGGTCCAAGAATTCTATATATATAACCCATCTCCTTCTCTCTCCTCTCATTTACTTCCTCTCATTTACTTCCTCCACCAACCAAGGCAAGTACCAACTTGCTCAAGAGAAGGATCCATAATTTTGTTAATGATTCTTACGAAACTATTTGCCAAAACATGTTCTTCTCCTCAATCTATACTAGTTTAGAACTTGGAAATTTCTATTTTGAAGCTTTGATTTTTGTAGATCTAAGTTTTAATCATTTTCGGATTTCCTTAGTTTTGATCTATTTTTGTTGAAGTTTTGTGGGTTTTGATGCTTCTATGTGGAAGAGAATTCCATTTCACCCAAGTTGGAACTTTGGAAATCCGGATTTGGAGTTCGGATGACCAAGTTATATTGTTTTGAAGTTTTGGGTTCTGCCATGGTGTTCTTGCTGTTTGGAGAAGACAGTGAGCAGTGTGCAGAGCTTCTTAGCTCACGCACACTGAGCTACATGCGCTCTTTAGTGCTGCGTACGCAGACTTAGGTACGCTTCCTGTTGGAAGCGTGTCTCCCTGTAGCGTGCGTGACTTTTCACCTACGCTGCTCCCTGTAGCGTGCGTGACTTTTCACCTACGCTGCTCCCTGTAGCGTGCGTGACTTTTCACGCAGCCCTCTCCTTGAGCTTGCGTGACTTTTCACGCTGCTCTTTCCCTTGAGCTTGCGTGACTTTTCACGCTGCTCTCTCCTTGAGCTTGCGTGACTTTTCACGCAGCTCTCTCCTTGAGCCTGTTTGACTTTTTACGCAGGCTCAAAGAGAGAGCTGCGTGAAAAGTCACGCAGGCTCAAGGAGAGAGCAGCGTGAAAAGTCACGCAAGCTCAAGGGAAAGAGCAGCGTGAAAAGTCATGCAAGCTCAAGGAGAGGGCTGCGTGAAAAGTCACGCACGCTACAGGGAGCAGCGTAGGTGAAAAGTCACGCACGCTACAGGGAGCAGCGTAGGTGAAAAGTCACGCACGCTACGGGAGACACGCTTCCAACAGGAAGCGTACCTAAGTCTGCGTACGCAGCGCTAAAGAGCGCGCGTAGCTCAGTGTGCGTGAGCTAAGAAGCTCTGCACACTGCTCACTGTCTTCTCCAAACAGCAAGAACACCATGGCAGAACCCAAAACTTCAAAACAACATAACTTGGTCATCCGAACTCCAAATTCGGATTTCCAAAGTTCCAACTTGGGTGAAATGGAATTCTCTTCCACATGGAAGCATCAAAACCCACAAAACTTCAACGAAAATAGATCAAAACTAAGGAAATCCGAAAATGATTAAAACTTAGATCTACAAAAATTAAAGCTTCAAAATAGAAATTTCCAAGTTCTAAACTAGTATAGATTGAGGAGAAGAACATGTTTTGGCAAATAGTTTCGTAAGAATCATTAACAAAATTATGGATCCTTCTCTTGAGCAAGTTGGTACTTGCCTTGGTTGGTGGAGGAAGTAAATGAGATGAAGTAAATGAGAGGAGAGCGAAGGAGATGGGTTATATATATAGAATTCTTGGACCCATGGGTTCATGATGAACCAAAGGGTTCAAGATGAACCATTGGTGAACCAAGAATAGGTCACCCAATGGAGCCAAAACTGTAGGCCCAAATGCAGAAAATAAATTAGAAAATAATATTTTGTCGAATATTTTTGGGAAATGCATGAAGAAATACTGCATAATAAATATAGTATAAATTCAAGGTAAATACAATTATCGGTTTACGTATTAAAATACGTATTCCAGGATTGGGGAGTGACATCTCTACCCTTCTTAGAAAAATTCCGTCCTCGGAATTCCAGCCAAGACATGATAGTGAAATCAGGGCAAGCAAGGCACAATCATATATATAAGTTAACTATCATAGCAGTTATTATCATACATCACGAGGTGCAAAATAAGCAGGTGCAGAAAAGCATGGAATCGTGTCAATAAGGTGCATAAATATACCTTATTAGTCAAACAAATACGGATAACGAGATCTGATCTCGTCCTCGCGCTTCCAGGTTGACTCTCCCGAAGAGTGATGGTTCCAAGAAACACGGACAAGGCTTATCGTCCGATTCTTGAGTACCTTCTCTCGCCGGTCCAAAATAGATACGGGTTGTTCCTCGTAAGTTAGGTCGGTACCAACGACTAACTCAGAATGATCGAGGACATGACTCGGATCCGGGACATACCCACGTAATTGGGACACATGAAACACATCATGTATGCCAGTTAACGAAGGCGGAAGGGCAAGTCGATAAGCCACATCGCCTACCCGAGCGAGAATCTTAAAAGGACCAACGTATCTTGGACTAAGCTTTCCTCGGGTCCCAAATCTGATGATACCCCGAGTAGACGAAATCCGCAGAAACACTTGGTCGCCAACTCTGAATTCTAGAGGCCTACGATGCTGATCTGCCCAATGACGATGTCGGTCCTGTGCAACTCGAGGGCGCTCTCTGACCAACTTAACTATCTCCACAGTCTGCGTGATCATCTCTGGTCCCAACAACTTCCGTTCTCCGACGTCGTCCCATGCCAAAGGGGACCTGCACTTCCTTCCGTACAATGCTTCGAACGGGGCCATCTGAATGCTAGCCTGATAGCTGTTGTTATAGGAGAACTCCACTAAATGAAGGTGATCCTCCCAAGATCCGCCAAAATCCAAGGTACACGCCCGTAGCATATCTTCTAACGTCTGAATGGTTCTTT
This sequence comes from Iris pallida, assembly GCA_029216955.1. Lineage (NCBI taxonomy): Eukaryota > Viridiplantae > Streptophyta > Magnoliopsida > Asparagales > Iridaceae > Iris > Iris pallida. The sequence continues at coordinate 18,941,317 of JANAVB010043419.1, forward strand.
CTGATTGCCCGTCAGTTTATGGATGATAAGCAGTACTGAATCTTAACTTGGTTCCCAAACTTTGGTGTAAGCTCCGCCAAAAATGGAAAGTAAACTGCGTATCCCGATCTGATACTATACTAACTGGAACACCGTGCTGCCTTACTATCTGCTTTATGTACATGTCTGCTAGCTGTTCAGTAGTCTGTCCAACTCGGAAGGGAAGGAAATGAGCAACCTTCGTGAGTCGATCTACTATTATCCAGACTGCATTCTTACCAGTCGGAGATCTAGGTAAACCGGTCACAAAATCCATCGTGATGTGCTCCTATTTCCATTCTAGGATAGGAAGCAGCTGTAGCAACCCTGCTGGTCTCTGCTGCTCAGCTTTCACCTTCTGACATACCAGACACTTGGATACAAATCTCGCTATCTCTCTTTTCATGCTATTCCACCAAAAGAACTGCCTGATATCTCGATACATTTTCGTTCCTCCGGGATGAATGGAGTAAATAGAACTATGAGCTTCGGACATAACTTCTTGCCGAAGGTCTCCACTCGGTACACAGAGTCTGTTTCCAAACCTGAGTGTACCATCTTCATGAATCACTAACTCCTTCCTACGGCCTGATTCACACTCCGACCGCAACTTCTGAATCTGTGGATCTCCTGCTTGTGCTGCCCTTATCCTCTCTACTAAGGTTGACTGAATCTGCATACTGGTCATTCTTCCTATATCCCTTGGCAAAACTACTTCGATTCCCATACTCTGAAGGTCATCTAAAATATGCTTCTGCGAGGTCAAGATAAAGGCACTGTCTCTCCTACTCAGTGCATCTGCAACTACATTCGCCTTGCCTGGGTGATACTGAAGATCTAAATCAAAATCCTTCAGCAGTTCTAACCATCTTCTTTGCCTCATGTTCAAATCTCGCTGCGTGAATACGTATTTCAAACTCTTATGATCATTATAGATCTCTACCCGATCCCCGTATAAATAATGCCTCCACAACTTGAGTGAAAACACCACAGCTGCTAACTCCAAATCGTGAGTCGGGTAATTTTTTTCATGGTCTCGAAGCTGCCGAGACGCATATGCTATCACTTTTCCATGCTGCATCAATACACATCCAAGACCCTTCCCTGATGCGTCACAATATACGGTAAAGCCTCCTGCTCCTACTGGAAGTGTCAAGATCGGGGCTGAGATCAACCTCTTCTTCAATTCTTCAAATGATGCCTGACAGCTAGCTGACCAAACAAACTCTACGTCCTTGTGCGTCAAACGCGTTAAGGGTACGGAGATCTTGGCAAAGTCCGCCACGAACCTTCTGTAGTAACCAGCTAGTCCTAAAAAACTTCGCACTTCTGCAACCGTTCTCGGGACTGGCCAATGCTCTACGGCCTCAATCTTCTTCGGATCCACTGACACTCCTGCCCCAAAAATTACATGCCCCAGGAACGAAATATGATCTAACCAGAATTCACACTTGTCAAGCTTCGCATAAAGTTGATGCTCCTACAATGTCTGTAAGACAGTCCTAAGATGTTTCTCATGCTCCTCTTCACTGCTGGAATAGACAAGGATATCATCTATGAACACCACCACAAATTTATCCAAATACGGCAGAAAGATGCGGTTCATTAAATCCATGAATACTGCGGGGGCGTTTGTTAGTCCAAAGGGCATTACTAAAAACTCATAATGCCCATATCTAGATCTGAATGCTGTCTTCGGTATGTCTTGCTCCCGGACTCTTACTTGATAGTATCCCGACCGAAGATCGATCTTGGAAAAGACACTGGCCTTGCTCAACTGGTCAAATAGGTCATCAATCCTTGGTAGCGGGTACTTATTCTTCACTGTTACTGCATTCAGCTTGCGGTAGTCAATGCACATCCTCGTCGACCCATCCTTCTTGGGAACTAGAATCACTGGCACGGCCCAGGGCGATTTACTGTCTCGGATGAATCCCTTAGACTTCAACTCTTCTTCATGTTGATACAACTTATCCTGCTCTGACGGCGACATTCTGTAAACTCTATCTGCAATTGGCCTCGTTCCAGGGTACAACTTAATGCTAAATTCTACCTCTCTGACTGGGGGTATCCCTGGGAGCTCATCAGGGAAGACGTCGAGAAAATCTTTGACCACTCTCGGAATCTGTCCTGGCTCTGACACTGCTGCTGAGATGACGCCTCCGGCCTGATTCTTCAAGGTTCGAGTAAAGATGAACTGCTCCATCCCAGGAATACTGAATATGACCCTACCTCCTCTACAATCAATTATCGCATGACTGTCTCTCAACCAATCCATGCCAAGAACGACATCAAAATTCCCCATAGGGAATTCAATCAATGATGCGGGCAATAAATGCCCACACACCTCTACCGGACATGAAAAGCGTACTCTGCTAACTTCTACGAGCCCATTGCCGGTGAGTATATCCATCCTCTCCGGCAATGCCTCAAACTCTAATCCAATCCGTGTAGCATATCGTGCAGAGATGAATGAGTGAGTAGCGCCTGAATCAAATAATGCAACAGCGGGAAATGAGGTGACGAGAATTTTACCTGCCACCACGTCACTAGACGCTAGAGCCTCTCCCAAGGTCAATGTGAGAGCCTGGCCCCGCGGAGCCCCTTGTTGCGGCCTTCCTCGACCATGATGTTGCTGCCTCTGAGGGCCTTCGGCTTCCTGTGCCTGGCAAAACATCTGAGCCTGCGTTGGTAGACGCTGGGCTAGGGGCCTTACTGCTAATACTGGCCCTCCACTCGGGGTTGCCACCGGAGCTGGCAATGCTGGAAACTGCTGAGCTGGCCCTCCTGGCCTCTGCATCATAGGACAAGTGGAAATACGGTGGTCTGAACTACCACACCTCAAGCATAAGCCATTCGCTGACCGGCACACCTCCCTCGTGTGCCCTGCCTTCCCACAGAATGTACAGCCCTGGGGTGCTCCCTGACGCTGCTGCTGGTTCCTTGGCTGCTGATGCCGAACTGGCGCTGTATTAGTTGACACGGCCGTCCTTCGCGGTGCTCCTGCATCATGAACACGCACACCGGGTGCTGGTGCCGACGTTCGCTGCACTGCTCCTCCTCCAACCTGGGAATGAGATCTCTTCTGACCTTCTGTCCTCGATGCTAACCTCTGCTGGGTAAGCTCGTGCCTACGAGCTGCCGTCAGAACAGCGTCAAACGTCTGGTAGTCGTGTCCTTCCACAAGTTGCAATAGTTCCAAATGAAGTCCCTGCTGGAACCTCATAGCTTTCTTTGGCTCCGTTGCCACCATTGCTGGTACGAAACGGCATAATCTGCAGAACTCTGCGGCATACCCATCTACAGTCTTGCCTGCTTGCTTGAGACTGATAAACTTCTGCTGGAGCTCATATCGAGCAACTATGCCAAAATATTTGGCCTTGAATCTGTCACTGAAGGTGGTCCAACGAACAGGACGTCTTATACCAACTTCTTCTGATGCCCACCAGTCGCGGGCAAGATCCTGAAGTACCAGTTTGACCTGATCAACCTTCTCATCATCTGGAACCTTGGCTACCACAAGAATGGCTTCAATGTCTTGAATCCATGCATCCGTAGTGATGGCATCCTCCGTGCCATCAAAATACCTCGGGTTCAAGCGACGAAACCTTCCTGATGCTCCCGAGTCAGCCCCGACACTCCTCTCAAGAGCTAACTGAATCCCTTGGTTCAGCAACACGTTCTGCTCCTGCTGCCGAGTCTGTTGCTGTTGGTTAGTGACAAGAAACCCCCGAATGATCTCCAGGAGTGCTACGGCGTCTGGTACTGCCGTCGCTGCTGGTGCTGCAGGAGTTTCAATAACCTGCGGCTGCACTGCCTCTGGTTCCATTTCTGCTCGTACCTGCACTGAAGAAGGTTCTCTTCCCTGTTGCTGCCCAGTCGAGCCATGCTCTTGCTGCTCTTCCTCATGGGCCTCACCCGCTACTGAGAATGAAGCACCCCTATAGAGAAAAATATAAGATTATCAAGTCCGGACGAGGAAGATTTCGAGGATACAAATCAGGTTAGAGATCAAGGCAAGGACAGAGAATTCGAAACAGAATTTCAAGGGGAACAAGTTTTGATTGAGACTCCTAATAATTCGCAATACCCCACAAGTCTGAAAATCAGGACCTGCATGGGCCACCACTAAAACCTTGTTATGCCCCAGTACCGAAATACAGGGACGGACTAGGCCAGCTACTCCATATGAGGTACGTAACGTCATACGGCGATCGTGGCTGTCGAGAGACTAGGGGGTACATGCTACAATCAAGTCTCCTATGGTCCCACAGAGTTCTATGTCTCAATCAATTAAGTCAAATCAGCAATTAAATGAACATTAAAGATAAAGCAATAAGGCGTCCCTGACGCTTCATCAAAATGATCATGAGATACTAGCTTTATAATTTAGCTATCTCAGAGAGTCAGGAGTACAAAATTATACACAGCTGCAGTCTGTTTAATTACAATTATGTACTGACACAAAATATCAAGTAATCCGGCTAACAGGTGCCGGTGGCTAAATGTCGCAAAAGTATAAGCAGGAGTGGTGGGGAAAAAACCCACTCGAGTCCCCGAACCGCCATGCTCCTAGTATGCACCATGGATGTCAGGGAGGAAGATCGTGTCCTCTGGCTCTGCTACGAGATCTGGCCAAACAAAACCAGCGGGGTCAGCCCCGAATAGCAAGTACCGCCAAAGGGGCACAAGAGTTAAGATTGAAAACCCAACTAATAGAATGACTGATAATAGTAATACTTATGCTACTATTATAGGGTAGCGCAACATCCTCGAACCCATATGGCACCCTTACAACCAAACAAGGACAAAAGGTGCCGCATGGAGTCGGGACGTGTCGTACTCTATAACTTTCACATAAGTTAAAAAGGTATAAACCATAAAATCTCCTGATCGTGACTTCGGTCGATAGCCTATCGCAGCACAATAACCAACCCAACAATCAAACAAGAACATGGGTTGGATCATGTACCATGATAGACCATGTTCCTCAGTCATTCACAGAAGTAGCACTTCACAACCAGAATAAGTCTTCCGTTCATAACTTTGGTCCACAGCCTGTCTTAGTACGATAACCAACCCAACAATCAAACAAGAACATGGGTTGGATCACGTACCACAACAGTCCGCTTCCCTCGGTTATTCGCGGAAGGTAAATAGGAAACATGCAAGTCGTTTTCACGGTCAATCAAGTCTACGAGTTTCTAGTGGAACAAGGTTATCCTCGCGTCATGTTATTAGAAAATCCTCAGATCGTATCTTTCCAGCAAGGCTAGCCAACCCAGAGTTTCACGTAGACAGGTGTCATGGAGCACAGGTCCCTCGTGAGGCCACCTTGCCAAGACATGTAATATATAGCAGGAATTAATCGGATACAGTCATCCACTCGTTGCGGATGACACAGTATCCGTGGAGACCAGCCGGCGCGCCAAGACAATATCTCAGGGCGACTAGTGTAACACGATCTCGGGATTTTGCCCTCCCTATGCATCTAGTATATTTAGTTGCCTAATTTAACCCTAGGTGAAATCTTGGACTCACATGCTGTGGCCTGCATGATCATCCTCCTAAAGTCGTACTCAAGTACGAGTACCCCAAAGAGGATCCATGTCAATCAGTATGTCAACATGTTCTACCCTCCTTAGTGTAATGCATCATTGCAAATACGCCACGTGGAGTTACGAGTCATTTGTCGAGCATGAACAAGAACTAGGACATTCAGGTACATGTATCAGGTAGGAAAACTTTGTTCACCGGGGTCGCATTAGTGCTCATATCATGCTCAGGACAAAAGGCGTAAGGATATAAAATGGGCATATAATATCTAATAAAATATCAAAAGCATACGCACAACAAGGCAGCGTGCGTGAAAAGTCACGCAAGCTTACACAAGGCAGCGTGCGTGAAAAATCACGCAGGCTTACACAAGGCAGCATGCGTGAAAAGTCACGCAGGCTCAAGGAGAGAGCTGCGTGAAAAGTCACGCAAGCTCAAGGAGAGAGCAGCGTGAAAAGTCACGCAAGCTCAAGGGAAAGAGCAGCGTGAAAAGTTACGCAAGCTCAAGGAGAGGGCTGCGTGAAAAGTCACGCACGCTACAGGGAGCAGCGTAGGTGAAAAGTCACGCACGCTACAGGGAGCAGCGTAGGTGAAAAGTCACGCACGCTACGGGAGACACGCTTCCAACAGGAAGCGTACCTAAGTCTGCGTACGCAGCGCTAAAGAGCGCGCGTAGCTTAGTGTGCGTGAGCTAAGAAGCTCTGCACACTGCTCACTGTCTTCTCCAAACAGCAAGAACACCATGGCAGAACCCAAAACTTCAAAACAACATAACTTGGTCATCCGAACTCCAAATCCGGATTTCCAAAGTTCTAACTTGGGTGAAATGGAATTCTCTTCCACATGGAAGCATCAAAACCCACAAAACTTCAACGAAAATAGATCAAAACTAAGGAAATCCGAAAATGATTAAAACTTAGATCTATAAAAATCAAAGCTTCAAAATAGAAATTTCCAAGTTCTAAACTAGTATAGATTGAGGAGAAGAACATGTTTTGGCAAATAGTTTCGTAAGATTCATTAACAAAATTATGGATCCTTCTCTTGAGCAAGTTGGTACTTGCCTTGGTTGGTGGAGGAAGTAAATGAGAGGAAGTAAATGAGAGGAGAGAGAAGGAGATGGGTTATATATAGAATTCTTGGACCCATGGGTTCATGATGAACCAAAGGGTTCAAGATGAACCATTGGTGAACCAAGAATAGGTCACCCAATAGAGCCAAAACTGTAGGCCCAAATGCAGAAAATAAATTAGAAAATAATATTTTGTCGAATATTTTTGGAAAATGCATGAAGAAATACTGCATAATAAATATTGTATAAATTCAAGGTAAATACAATTATCGGTTTACGTATTAAAATACGTATTCCAGGATTGGGGAGTGACAGAAGTTTATGCTGGAACTCGGTCAGGAAAAGTATATCTGAAAGATTATGCTGAAGTTCCTGAAGAAACTTCTGAAGTCCCTCCGGTTACAGCTTCAACACCAATCTCTACTGAAGAGTCTTTAAATGTTCCTGTTGAGACAGTTCCTTCTAAACCAACAGCAGCTGACAAAGGCAAACAACAAGTCCGCTTCGACAAACCATTGAAGAAGTCATCTCCTACAGGACTTGAAAAGCCTTATAATTTTGATATATTAGCTCAACTAGCCAATACCCCAGCTAAATTATCAATCTTCGAGCTCTTACGCCTCTCTAAAGAGACTCGAGAAACTTTAAGTGAAGCACTGCTGCAAGCAGAAACCTGCTTAACTCTTCTCAAGAAATTGGAAACAGAACCTGTTTCTCATTGCCATAATGTATTGGAATTTATTCCAAACATTACCTTTACGCAGGACGATATGCTGCTAGAGGATAATCGACATGACCATCCTTTATATCATACAGGATATATTGATTCTATAAAGGTTGATCGTCTCCTGATTGATCCAGGATCTGCTCTTAGTATTATGCCAAAAGCTATGCTAGACGCACTGAAGATACCTGTACATAGCCTTTCCAGCACTATCACTACCATCTTGGGATTTAATCAAGGAAAAAGTGAGCCTTTGGGCAAGATTCGCCTCAAATTTCAAATAGGCGATCTTCGCACTAAAGTTACTTTTTACATCATCGACAATCATGGTTGCTCATACAATGCTCTGTTGGGGAGACCATTCTTGCATGAACATAATGTCGTTCCTTCGACCCTTCATCAGTGTTTCAAATATGTTGATGATAATGGAGAAGTTCAAAAGGAAGTTGCGGATCTCTATCCATTCAAAGGAGTTGAAGCTTATTCAATGACGCTCGCATGTACAAAGATGAATACTCAAAAGTCTTGCAAGCTATGGATAATGATGATGAGATAGCAAAAGTTGGCACTTTTGTTATTCCTGTAAAAGGGCGTATCACTCCTCCGTAGTCTGTTAAATCATCTGAAGAAGGCTCACTGATAATTCCTGTTAGTGGACGTATTACTTCATCACCTGCTCAGGCTTCACAAGATTTACTGATAATTCCTGTCAGTGGACGTACTACTGTACCGTCTTCCCAAGCTCCACAAGGCTCATTGATAATTCCTGTCAGTGGACGTACTACTTCCCCTCCGCCTTCTCAGGCTAGATCAGATACTCTAGTCATTCCAGTCAGTGGACGTACTACTTATCCACGATCTTCTTCAAGGGAGCTCACCTCTTCTGAGCCTTTTGTTATCGATCTTAATCGAAACAAAACTTCTGATTGCTCTTCCTCTCTCCCTTTTGTCATTAATTTGACTAAGTCTGATAAGGCTCAGCCTTCTGTTGTAAATACAGTATTTAATATTAATGAAGCATCTCCTTTACAGTATATTGATGTCTGTAATCATGTACAAAGTTATTTACAATTGCTAGATAACTTAGAGTCACTAACTATAGGGGTTGTTCAAACTCTTCATACAGACGTATCATTGGAATCCATACACAAATCATACTTCGTGGTCCCTGCTAGAAAAAAGGGAGAAAATTCGATCTTCTTTTATAAAGGACCCCAGAATCCTCCTAATTTGGAAGAAGATGACATAAACGATAATACTGGAAGGTTACAACTGCGTCGCTACAATCAACAATCCAAAAATATCATCAAGAATATGGGTTATGACTTTAGAACCAGTCTCAATAATGGAAAAGGAAGAAGAATGCCTGTTCGAATTCCTCCATTAAAATACGGAAGGACAAAATGTGGTTTAGGTTACATTGCTCCTACTTCTTTTATCAACATAGTTCATGAAGATTCAAAGTCCGATGAAGACGAACGATCTGAGTCTTCTGATTCTCTCTCTTGGGATTCTGACACGAGTATTGGCGATCTTCATCGTTCTATTTTGTCCATCAATATGGTCTCTGTTGATGGCCCGCAGGAAAATGATGAAGATGAGGATGATTTTGAAATATCACCCGAATCGGAACAATGGGCTCAAAGATTAGATAATCAATGGGAATTCAGGTTCGAGCAAAGAGAACCTCCTACCGAAGATAAACTGATCCAAATTGATGTTGGTGAAGAAGGTTCTCCTAAACCATTATTCATCAGTGAAAGTCTTTCAGAAACAGATAAGCAAGACATGATCAAGCTTATTCGTGATTATATCGATGTCTTTGCCTGGAGTTACGAAGATATGCCAGGACTAGATCCGAAGATTGCAATGCACAAACTCAATATCATGCCAAATGCTAAACCGGTCAAACAACAATAGCGACAATTTCGTCCAGACATTATGGATGCAATTGAAGCTGAAGTCAACAAGCTTATGGCTTCTGGATTTATTCGAGAGGAACAACATCCTGAATGGGTAGCTAACATCGTTCCTGTCCTTAAAAAGACTGGCAAGATTCGGGTCTGTATAGACTTTCACGATCTCAATGCGGCTTGTCCTAAAGACGAGTTTCCTCTTCCAATTACTGATGTCATGATCGACAATACATGTGGTTTCGAACGAATGTCATTTATGGATGGGTATTCGGGATACAACCAGATCAAAATGTTTCCAGATGATGAAAAACACACTTCCTTCAGAACGTCAATCGGTACATACTGTTATACAGTGATGCCGTTTGGTCTCAAGAATGCAGGAGCAACATATCAGCGAGCAATGAGCACTATATTTTGCGAACATCTCCGAAAAATAGTCGAATGCTATGTTGATGATATTGCAGTCAAAAGTCGACGAAAGGAGGATCATATCCAAGATTTGAAGACTATCTTTGATTTAATGCGTCAGCATCAACTTAAAATGAACCCTACTAAGTCCTTCCTGGGCGTCTCTAGTGGTAAATTTCTCGGCTTCGTCATTACCGCTAAAGGTATACACGTGGATCCCGAGAAGATCAAAGCCATTCAAGAGATGCGTCCTCCACGCACCTTAAAAGAGCTACGAGGATTTCAAGGAAGAATTGCTTATATCAGGAGATTTATTTTCAACTTATCAGGACGCTGCAGACCATTCAACAAACTTCTGAAGAAAGGTGTATCTTTCGTCTGGAACGAAGAATGTCAAAAAGCATTTGACGATATTAAACAGTATCTCATGAACCCTCCAGTTTTGGTATCTCCCGTCTCGGGGATACCATTCCTTCTATATGTTCGAGCCATGGATCATTCTCTTGGTGCATTACTTGCCCAGAAAAATAAAGATGGCCATGAACAGGCTATTTATTATCTCAGTCGCACAATGACGGGTGCTGAACCGCGTTATTCTCCAATCGAGAAAGAATGCTTAGCATTAATATTTGCTGTTCAGAAAACGCGACATTATATTATCGGTCAAACGATTCATGTCATTTCCAGAGTGAATCCTCTCAGGATTATGATGAAGAAACCTGGTATTCTCAACTCCAGACTAGCTAATTGGGGAATCTTGTTAGCTCAATACGATATGCATTATATTCCTCAGAAATCAGTTAAAGGACAGGCTCTTGCTGATTTTTTGGCTGCTCATGCAATTCCAGAAGATTCTATATTATATGATGAGATTCCTGATGAAGTCTTGGATTCAAATCTGATTTCTGAAGAAGTTCCTACCTGGTGTTTATTCTTTGATGGAGCATCTAGAATAGGTCCTAATGACAATATTGTCGCTGGAGTTGGGATTGTTCTTGTATCCCCAGAAGGACTAACTATTCAGAGGGCATATTCTCTAGATCAATCATGTTCAAACAATGTAGCCGAATACAATGCATTACTCATTGGTCTTCAACTTGCTAAACATCTAGATATTCAATATTTGGAAGTTTATGGAGACTCCAAGCTTATTGTCAATCAGATCAGAGGAACGTATGAAGTTTGTCATCAGGATTTGATACCTTATCATCGAGTAGCACTCTCTATAGCCTCATCTTTTGAAGACTTCTTTATTGAACATGTTCGACGAGCCTATAATACAGAAGCTGATGCTTTAGCTAATCTTGCTGCTGTATTAGCTATTCCAATCAGACGTCAGCAAGTGATAGTGGTTTATAACCGAGAACTATTCTGTGTTGAGAATAATTTGGCTTTGGCTTTTCTATATAAACTAGACAAAGATTCTTTCAACCTTGATGCTGGATTAAAGTTTGACAAAATATCCTCGTCTTCTTCCGATTCTACTATGGAATATGTCTTTTCTAATGAAACAGAAGCCATAATTGAAGACTGGAGACGCCCGTTTCTAGACTTTGTTTTGTATTATATACTTCCTGATAATCCGAGTGAAGCAGCGTCTATTCGACGTCGATCTCTCAGATTCTATTATAATCATACGACTAAAACATTATATCGTCGGTCTTACGACGGTCTTCTCCTCCGATGCATTGCCGGTGAAAAAACACAACAGATAATTCGTGAAGCACATGATGGTGTTTGCGGAGCTCATCAACCAGGTCCTAAACTTCAAGATCGTATCCGACGTATGGGTTATTATTGGCCCACGATGGTGGCTGACGCTATTCAATATGCTCGAAAATGTAAAGCCTGTCAAATTCATGCAGACTTTATTCATCAACCGTCAGAGTTCTTACATCCAACAGCGGTATCATAGCCCTTTGAAGCTTGGGGCATGGACGTCATTGGTCCCATCAACCCACCATCATCAAGAGGACATCGGTTTATTCTAGCAATAACCGATTACTTTTCCAAATGGGCTGAAGCAATCCCGTTATCTGAAGTTAAAACTTCTAATGTTATCAACTTCGTCAAACATCATGTTATCTATCGATTTGGTGTTCCTCGGCGTATTATCCATGATAACGGACCGCAGTTCGTCAGTCAAAAATTTACTCGATTCTGCGACGATCATCGGATTAATAATTTAGCTTCTACAGCATATAATCCAGCAGCCAATGGATTGGCAGAAGCTTTCAATAAAACAATCATCAAACTCTTGAAAAAGTTCGTTTCTTCCAACAAACGCAACTGGAGCGAGAAGCTTGGTGAATGTTTATGGGCCTACCGCACCATAGTTTGCAATGCGACTGGATGTACACCTTTCTCTTTAGTATATGGGTATGAAGCTGTTCTTCCTCTTGAGATCCAGATTCCTTCTCTGAGAATTGCAATCTCCAATGAACTGACAACATAAAACAATGATCGTCTTCGACTTCAAGAGTTGGAAGCTCTAGATGAAAAACGATTGTATGCTCAACAAAATATCGAGCTGTATCAAGCCCGAATCTCCAAAGCTTTTAACCGGAAAGTCAAAGTCAGAGCATATCAGAAGGGAGAACTAGTCCTTACTGTCAGACGTCCTATGACCATGACACATATGAGCAAAGGCAAATTTGATGCGAAATGGGAAGGCCCATTCGTAGTGAACAAAGTCTTCTCTAACGGAGCATACCAGCTTGCCTCTATGGATGGAAAAGTCATGATGATGCCTATCAATGGCAAATTCTTAAAGAAATATTATGTATAATATTTTCATCATTCTCCAGCAAATATAAAATCCTTCTTTACAAAAGTTATTTCGATATCGTTATCCCCAGAGGAAATTGTTATTCCACCATGTATCATCTTCCCAGAGAATTTGATATTTTGTTTTATTAGATCCCCAGTGGTTTTAATAAAGTGTCCATATTACCTCTGAATTTTCTATCTCAAATATTTAGTCTTTTTGATTTCTGAGTCTAAAGATCAGTGAATAAAGGCAAAATTGATGTAAAGTGGGAAGGATACATCGTAAACAAAGTTTCCTTAAACAGAGTTTACTTTGACAAAATTTTTCAAGAAAAAGAGTACATCATCATGGAAGATCACTGTCATCCTTCTCATACTTGGGACAAGGGCCACATACATAATCAGCAAAAAGAATTTAATACATCTTTTCCTGACCGCACCAAGAATTGACAGGCAGCCAGCCTCATTGCTTCTTCTTCTTCGGTTTCTTCTGGTTCGATCAGGAAGTCCAGGATATCTTTTGGCGGCTTGGGAGTAGATGAGCTTTCGCCCATTTCCTTCTTCTGCGGAGGTAGATGCTCTTTAGCACCTTCAGTAACTTCAGAGACGACTTCAGTCTTTTTTGTATTCTTTTCAGAAGACATTATGGATAAAAGAGGATGATGTATGATCCTTCTACTCAAATATATGCTCTATTTATAGGCATATGGTTACAAAGATCGAAGGGACGTATTCTTTCCCGAGATTCAGTTCATCCATTCATTTCTCACATTCATTCGACGATTCATACATTCATTAATACTTGACGGTTCATCCGTTCATTTATTACATTCATTCGACGGTTCATCCGTTCATCATTTCCTAAACGGTTCGTCCGTTCATGATCTTCTATCAATTTATTAAGTGGGGATTCGTTATTTATCATGTTTTCATAACCTCTGAATCAATTCCGAATCTATCTACTCATTTGTCATTTTTTGACCTCTGTATAGAAATCAATCTATTTTCTTTTGAGTTCATACATATTATCACGTCCATAATACCTCCGATAATATCATATACTCTAAAAACAGAAAAGATGATTTTATTATCTATCATGTCCACAATTCATCCACAAATACAAATCATTGAAGCATAGAAGAAGTGTCATTTCCATTCCCATTTCACCACAAAAAGTCTATTACATTTTCTTAGACTTTCCTACAAATCATAATGGAAATCTATTACAAATCTTGGATTTTCATTCTACACCACAACGATAACCTAATAGAGATCTATCTTCTTCTTTGGATCTTCTCCGTCGGACCTTCTCCGTCAGGTTCGTTGTTGGTTGCAATTCCTGACTGTCTGGGTCTCAGTCACGACCAGATCAGCAGGAATCAAACTCTGGTCTTCTCTCTCAGACGAGAGGAGAACCACAGAGTATGGCAGCCCGACGGCGTGTTGCTGCCAATACAGCTCGTGGAGGAACGGCGGCACCTCAAGCAGGTAGGAATGTATCCAGCATTGGGATACGATTCCTAGTTCTGCTGTCAAAGGAACTCTACTACCCGATTTCTCGGTAGTAGAGTTAACTCCACCATCCAACTCTCGTGTATAAAGGCTCTTCCTACCATCTAAGGAAGACCCTTCTATCCCACGAAGAGTTCTGAGTTGTCTGATGTACGCGTCAAAAGCGTATGAGCTCCCTGATGTTGGTGTCAGAAGGACATTCTCCACAGCATCCACATCACCAATGCCAGTTCTGAAGAAAATCTTTAGCCAAGTTTCTACGGAAAACAGCATGAAGAAGAGAATTAAATCAACAGAAATGTCATATAAAACGTACTGGTTGGTCAAGCACGCTCAGAGACAGAAAGCTTATTTTCAACAGCAAAAACAGTACGTGTATTATGCCGGACTTACCTTCAAGTTTGACGCTAAGAATTGGCAAACTGATGTCTGACATATTGCTCAGAATTCGAACATTTAGAAGCTTTTGCTTTCCGATTCGAGAGTGAAATCTCACGTTCATTTTCAGAGAAGAGAAGAAGAAAAAGAAGATGGGGATGAGTTCTGTGAAACTCTTCTGTCTATTTTAAAGTATGGAGCGCAAGCCTATTCTTGGAAAGGATCCACAAATAACGCTCATAAAATATGCAATGAGTGCCACGTGTACTTTGGAAACCAGCATAGCCTTGGAAATATTCAAAGAGTGCTTTCCATAACATTAGAAGATAGCGTAACCTACAGCTATTTATTGGTGCATGCTATTCATTGATGTACGCTATCCAGCATAACTTACAAACATTGGAAGACAGCGTAACCTACAGCGTAATCTACAGTTATTCATTGGTGCACGTTAGTTTTCAACACAAAATTATACTAAACAGAGAATTCTTGAATATTCATTTCATTAAGGCACTGATGGCCTTACAAAAAAAAGAGAGGGAAAGAAAGGGGTGCAACAAAGTCACGCTCTATTTTCCAGAGCGGCTAAGTTTGACGCCTAACTCTTCTACGCTTTGGACCCCCATGCGGTGCAACAGAGTAGCGAGCACTTCACGCTTCTCTGCGAGGCTCTGCCCATCAGAAGTAGAGGAGCCGTCCAGACCGAAGTAACCCAAGAAATTCTTGGCTAACTGCGTGGGGTCATCTTTGAACTCGATGACGAAGGGCTCCGGTTCTTTGCCTCCAAAGGTGGGGTCACCATGGGCACAGAAACCTAATTTTCGTGCTTCTTCTTCAGCCGCTTCCTTTGGAGTCATGGTTACAAGAAATATGAATGTCAAAAACTGAATTTTCTCAGTTTATATAACAAAGCTTGCTGGCGGTTCATATTCCTCCATAAATCAGATTCAATCAGTCTCGAAAAATGAAGAGTCATCATGACATTTAATAAATTTATTTTTGCATAAACAGATTTAATGGCAGCGTGTCAAGACTCATTCCCACTTTTTTATTCAAAGTAATTTCGAACTTTTGAAACTCATAAAGTTCGAAAACTTTGAAGGGGGTCTTGTAGGGTGTGAAAATTATGACACGCTGACATAAGACTCAGTCCAAGCCATACGCTCAAAGCCATATGCTCAGTCAAGGCCATACACTCATCTACAGGCCATACGCTCAGTGAATATTTTATTATTTTCTGGAATGAAAGTACGGCATATATTAAATGAAGAATGAATCTGACATCTCGTCTTTTTGTGCAAAGATAGTTGTCATGAAAAGAGCAACCGTCGTATATGTATTCGAAGAGTTGGTTTTGTCTTTTACGAGGACAGCTCAGCAGATCATTAATGCAAAACCATCATTACTGTCAGTTTTGACAGTCTGTCAGCCGTCATATCTGCAGTCACGACGCTCGAGAAAATCTTTTGACAGTTATTTGAAGATATGGCGTATCAGAGAAGATTGATGATGGCCACGTGGCCATTACTTCAGTGAGCGTATGAAGTCTATACGACTCCTTTCTTCTTCATTGAGCGTATGAAGTCTATACGACTCCTTCCTTCTTCAGTGAGCGTATGAAGTCTATACGACTCCTTCCTTCTTCAGTGAGCGTATGAAGTCTATACGACTCCTTCCTCATCAAGTGAGCGTATGACTCCTTTCTTCTCCAGTAAGCGTATCAGCTTTATTTTTTCTACATCATCCAAGTCAGCGTATAACTCTCCTTCAACGAGGCAGCGTATTACAGCAACCATATCCAGGATTACAGTCAACACACGTTCTCACGTGTCCTGTACCAGTTATCCACTTCTCTAGAAGTTATGCAACGTGGCATCCAGGCCATCAATCTCTCCTGAACATGCTCCACTACTTTCAACCGCACGCTAATGTGTCTCCATCAGAATTAGCCACGCGTCCCTGCTGTTATGCACACGTCAAGTAACTACCTGAGCGTATGCTTAAGGACAGTTATCCTGAACTCTATAAAAAGAGTTTCTTCATCTTCATCAGAGACTACAGTCAATTTCAGAGAGAACAGAGAGATTGCCCAGTTGCTGTCCAAGTTCTTCAAAGTTCGAGTTTTCTTCATCGCATCGTCCAAGGGATAAAGTAATCGTCTTCTAGATTAGATTTCTACAGTTGTAATTTTCTCAGATACAAAATAAATAAAGTGAATTTATTTATGGAAAACAGGCGCTGGGTCCAGTGAGGGTAGCCGGTGGTGGCTTTGGAAAGTTCGGTCGGAGGGTCGGGGGAGCGACATATGGTGACGGGGTTCTGGTGTGGTCGACACCTTGATGTCGAGGAGTCTCGGTTGTGGCTTATGGAGTATGGGTGTTCGTCGATGTGGAAGGAAAGCACAGGTCCGGTAGGTGGTGGGTGCTTACCGAAGATGACGAGAGGAGGTGGTGACGATTGCGCTGCTGTGGTCGAGGCAGACTCCGATGAGGCCGAGGAGGAGGCTGTGGCAGAATCGGCGTTGGCGGCGGTGGTGGGAATTAGGATTAGGGAATTTATATCGTGTCGAAAAGTGTCTGACACGGAAGATGTGAATGTGCAATGTGTAAAATTTTTGGAATAAGATTATGGACGGGAGAGGAGATGGACACGATGCACTCACGTGGTGGAAAATTTGGTTTGTGGAAATTTATGAAAAAAGAGGGCAAGTACCTCTCCTTTTATAGGAGGTGGAAATCCCATTAGGATAAGGACTGTGGGTTTTTAGATCTCCCATTAGATAAATACATAATCATTCTAATAAATTATCGAATCCAAATCAATCTAGATAAAGCTTATTTTTAATTTAAAGCTATTTTAAAATAAAGCCAATATAATTTTTTCCAATTTAAATCATCATAATATTAAATTAAACAATTTCAAAAAATAACTTTTTATAAATAATAAAAATATATCAATAAATAATTTCAAAATTCACAATAAACTTTAAATATTTGGAATATATTTTTATAAATAAACAAAATAATTAGTTTTCGTAAAATATCAAAGTGGACAATGAAATAAATTTCATGTCACTCGCACACAAATAGTCTATTTTGACATAAAGCAATAATTTTTCTAAATTATCACTTATATTTGTATCATAAAATAAAATTGCCTTCTTTATAAATAAATAAAAAATAAAGGTTTGGCAATCTCGACGCGACACAATAAATAAAAATAAAATACATATTTCATATACGAAGAATTCTTTTAATAAAATATTTGTATATAAAAATATATACCATCTCGCAATTTTGCACGTTACGTACAAATATAAAAAATGTTAACTTGTACGCGACCTACAATTACGAAAAAAAATTTGATACCAAATTTAAAAAAATCCGTAGTAGAATTTTAGGGGGTTTACACACAACACCATAAGTGCTTCGTCTGTGAAGGAGGATGCTACTTTTGAGGAGAAATGGGCCACCGAGTCGAGATTGGATGGCTCTAAGACAACATCGTAATGCTCTACCACAACAAAACCGTCAAAAAAATCGGAGACAGGCACCCCGACCTCCTCAGCCCACTCAACCCAACAACCAAGACCGACGTCCTAATGCTCAAGGGCGCGTCGTCGCCCTGACTCGGGACGAGGCATTTTCCTCTGACACTGTCGTGACAGGTATATTGAATTTCAATAATTTACCTGCTCGTGTGTTATTTGATTTAGGTGCTTCGCATAGTTGTATATCGACGGACTTTGTCGCTGAGCAAAAATTTCCTATAACGTCGTTAGACCTCGTTCTTAGCGTAAGTATGCCTTCGGGCGTGCCACTACTCACAAATTTAGCCTACAGGGGAGGAATCATATGTATTGGGGGTCAAAAGATCCGTCTTGATGCGATAGTTCTAGATATGAAGGACTTCGACATCATACTGGGTATGGATTGTCTCGGTCCTTGTAATGCTACCATCGACTATGCAGGAAAGAAGGTCACCTTCCGTATACCTACAGTGCCTGAATTCTGCTATTCGTGTGGTGAAGCATCTTCGACCTGCATGGTGATCTCGATAATTTTTGCTCGGAAGCTGCTTCATTCCGGATGCGAAGGCTATTTGGCGACTGTTCGTGACATGAGACAGGATGGTGCAAACGCGGGTCAGACCGACGTTGTGACAGAATTCCCAGGTGTGTTCCCGGATGAGCTACCCGGCATGCCGCCCGATCGAGAAATCGAGTTCACTATCGACACATTCCCTGACACCCGACCGATTTCGAAAGCTCCATAAAGAATGGCCCCTGCAAAATTGAAGGAACTGAAGACACAACTACAGGAATTACTTGACAAAGGGTTTATCCGTCTGAGTGTCTCGCCGTGGGGTGCGCCCGTGCTATTTGTTTAAAAGAAGGATGGATTGATGCGGCTCTGCATCGACTATCATGAATTGAATAAGGCTACCGTCCGGAACAAATACCCCTACCCCGCATCGACAACTTGTTTGACCAGCTCCAAGGTGCAACGGTGTTTTCGAAGATTGATCTGCGATCAGGTTATCACCAACTCAAATCCAAGCCAGATGACGTACCGAAGTCTGCCTTTCGCACTCGCTACGGCTACTACGAGTTCTTGGTAATGCCTTTCGGTCTGACAAACGCTCCTGCCGTCTTCATGGATCTGATATGGGTGTTCCGTCCGTTCGTTGACAAATTCGTAGTAGTCTTTATCGACGACATCCTCGTCTACTCGAAGGATCGAGCGCGACATGCAGAACAGCTGCGAACGGTACTCTAAACCTTTCGAGAGAATCAGTCGTATGCGAAGAGGAGCAAGTGCGAATTATGGCTGAATATTGGCTCATTTCTCGGGTACATCATCTCCGTAGCGGGCATCTCAGTCGATCAGAAGAAAGTCGAGGCAGTTGCTAATTAGAAACGGCCCGCATCAGTTATCAAAATTTGAAGCTTCCTAGGCTTGGTGGGATACTGCCGACTGTTCGTAAAGGACTTCGCGAAGATTGCATCGCCGTTGACTTGCCTCACCCAAAAAGGAGTTGCAATCGAGTGGTCAGACGACTGTGAAGCTTCCTTCCAGGAGCTCAAACAACGGCTCGTTTCGGTCCCGATACTTGCTCTTCTTGAAGGGACTGAGAAATTTCTAATCTTCAGCAATCCTTCTGGCCATGGCTTGGGGTGTATGCTCATACAGCAGGATAAGGTGATATCTTTTGCCTTCCAGCAGTTGAAGCCTCACGAGAAGAACTATCCCACGCACGACCTAGAACTAGCGGTGATTGTGTTCGCGTTAAAGCTGTGGCGTCACTATCTTTATGGTGTGGCGTGCAGGATTTATACGGACCACAAAAGTCTCAACTATCTCTTCACCCAGAAAGAACTGAATTTGCGGCAGAGGCGATGGCTTGAACTGATCAAAGACTACGACTTATCAGTCGACTATACACCGGGCAAAGAAAATATTGTAGCGGATACGCTGAGCCGAATTTACTTAGCTTCATTATGCATCAACAATCGACTGCTGCGTGACTTGAAAGGAATGGGCATTGAACTTCGAGTTCATTTTAGAGACGTAAAACTGGCATAACTGGGCTGGAACCGAGCCTATTGGAGAAAATCAAGTCTGCTCAGAAGGACGACCCATACCTGGAGAAGATGTGGAAGCTGATATCAACAGAGAAAGCGTCCGAATTTGCAGAGGACGAGTCAGGAGTGTTGCGAGTGAAGGGTCGGCTATGCGTTCCGGATGACGCATAACTTAGAAAAGAGATAATGTCGGAGGCGCATTATGCAAAATATTCCTTGTATCCTGGTAGCACCAAGATGTATAAGGACCTCCGCGTTGTCTTTTGGTGGCACGGCATGAAGAGGGACGTAGCGCTCTTTGTGTCGAAGTGTATGGCCTGTCAGCAAGTTAAAGCTGAGCACCAGCGACCGGGCAGGAAGATGCAGAACCTTGCCATTCCAGAGTGGAAGTGGGATCATGTCACTATAGACTTTGTTGTTGGCTTACCGAGGACGTCGCGGTAAAACGTGTCATGACCCGCACCCAGTGTAGGGGCACGAAAATTAGGTACGTCCAGCCTACGCCGCAGTGTCGGCGGTAGAACACTGTTCTAGGGCACTATCTAATTAACAACTCACACAATTATATAATATACCTGTCATAATCTCAACTCCGAATGGTGGACAGGTATAAGATACGATAATACTCAATCACAATCTAAGCATGATAAGATAACACAAGAGTCTAACAACTATATATAAAACTCAAAACAACAACAACTTAAATAAACTCCCAAAATCTCAACACTCTCAAAATTCCACTTATTACAAAACAAGTTCTAAAAGAGAAACTAAACCATAAACTAGTAATCTACTCCGAGCTCTACTGGTCCTCTAGGCTAGCTGTGAATCTGCATGTTACCTGTAATATTTTTAACAGGTCCAGTCAGGACAGGAACGAGCACAAAATCTTAACAGTTCATATCAAGATAGGAATGTAAAGTATGCAATAGAGTAAAATACATGAAACACTAAAAGAAAGTACATGTAGTAAAATAGAGAGAACTGTAATGTAAATAGCTACTATAAGTAGAGAACTATCAGTGACTTGTGATGTAGAGTACAAGATAGACATGTGAACGACTTAAATTTGTACATGATTACACTAAGAGTTTGCACATGATTACACTACTTTGGAATTATTCATATGACCATTTATACTCCCCTGTACCCCAATCAATACACAAGGATCCAGACAAGTTATGTTATTGTCCAATACTTCACATGAGGGCCCATAAATGGGTACACATGAAGTTATACATGAGGGCTATATGAACATGAGAGTACATGAATCACAAGAGTATACATGAATAGTGAAAGCACAGGAGTACATGATGAAAGTGAAACACACATGACATGATGTACCCGATGCTCCCGATGGGGATAACATCTCAATGTAAAGATCCATATAGTACCAATCCGTGCTAATAACGTGACAGCATCAAGTAAAGTAAACTAGAGCAAGAATATAAATTCTAACAAGTATGAAATGATCAGAGAATGTACTCGCCTGATACCCTGAACAGCTGATATGAAAAGATGGCCAACTGGAGTCACAGTCCTAGTTAGAGCAACACATGTTATAAAGAGTTTAATTTATATGGTAATTAAAATTATAATACAATCTACATGAGTCTAAGTCAATCTAAGTCAAAGTCAACTCTTGTTCTACTCTGGTCACCTAGTCCAGTCAAACTAGGACAACTAGTCTAATGTGGTCAAACTAGCTAAGGTTTGGTCAACAATGGTCAAACTAGTCTAGGTTAGTCAATTCTAGGTCTAAACAAGTCTACGATCTAAACAATCAAGTATACTAGTACCATTGCTATCTAACACATAGCCTAAATCAAGGCACATTGCTATTTAACACATAGCTAACAAGGCACACAACTTAGTTATATAATATATATTACATATATATCACATATATCCTTACCCGTATAGTACCACCCTAACACATACATATAGATATCATATATCAAGTATATACATATCCTCACTATGAACCATAACCTATATCTACAAACTCTCATAATATATATAGATACTATATAACCCAAAAATATATATACCTATTTATATAACCCTTCCAAAATCTAACATCACTTACTCAAACTCAAATACTTAGATACTAATCCACTAACACTAGGATACCATATCAATCTTGGTCATATTGGCATCCCAAAACAAATACCTTGGTCATAAGGTAAACTAATCATTTACCTTGAAGGTAAAGGTAATTCATATTTACCTTAAGATACTAACTTGGTATCATGAGATACCAAGATACCCCTCAAATATCTAATTAACTAACTATCTAATATACTAACATAACATCTTAACAAATATCTAACATATGATCTATAGAGACTAACTTGCTAACATACCAATATCTAGAACTAACATAACCTACTAACATATCAATATCTAATATACTAGATATCTAACATCAAACTATCTAAAAACATATCAAATATCTAACAAATACCAACCCTCTACTATCTAACTAACATTCATACTAACAAATATAACTTACACTAACATATAACAAACTTTAATATATCTAATCCTCTACTAACCAATATCTAGCAAACATACTAACATATATAACTTACACTAACATATAACAACTCTAACTTATCTAACCCTCTACTAACCACATCTACAACATACTAACATATTAATTACACTAACATATAACAATTCTAACATATCTAACCCTCTACCACCAACATCTAACAAACATACTAACATATATTACCTAACAATAATATATTAATATTATATATAGATAATATATATATTATAGAATATATATATATATCTAATATAATATATATATATATATATATATATATATAAAATATAATATATATCTATATATACCTAACATATATTACCTAACATAAATATTATATATTTATCTATATATATATATATATATATTATATATATATATATATAGATCTATATATATATATATATATATTTTATATTTTATATATATATATATTTTATATATATATAAAATATATATAATATATATATATATTAAATATATATATATCTATATATAAATATATATATATATATTAATATATATATATATAGATATATATAGATATATATATCATACATATACTCGACAACCTATGATACCTACATTCATTTAATCCATCCTACATAGGCTCATAGGTTACACAAAATATCTATATCGTATAGTCACCTTCTACTTAAAATTAATACTGTACCAATTGGACATTCACTAAATTCTAGAATTAAATATGTCGTAGCCCTTCGTGTTAGCTTTTCAAAATTTCAAACGGATCGTATTTTTTGTCCGGAAGCTCCCGGAATCGCGAAAACACCGAAACACGTTTGTCTTTCGGACAGCTGACACTCAAATAGTTTTACAGAAAGTTTCAGAATGATTTTGGCTTATTAAAATATCTATTTGAAAGCTAACTTCGTATCGGTTCTTTTAAAAAACCGAAAAATTAATCAAGTTCTGAGCTAAAAGTTATGGCATTTCTAAGTTGCTATGGTTAGTAAAAAATGTGATAAATATTATGACGAATTTGGGTTGTTTTGGATAAAAGAAAACACATGTAGGCCAAGATACTTGGATACCAACATAGGTATCCAAATAAAACTCATTCTAACCATCCCAACTAAGATCAATCCACTCTCTAACCATTCTAAAACTGAATTTAAAACACAATTAATCCTATTAGGCAATAAATCAAACACATGGGATGTCCTAGTTTGGGATCTATCAAGTAGGACACAAAATACATATCTAAAACCTCAAGAGAGCTCCAAATGGCCTCAACTTGAATCTAAAGGGAGTACATGCGTGGAGGTGGATCCTATGGATTCAAAACTAACTAATATATATAAAAAATCAATTTAGAGGGTTGGTTTTACCTATTGGGAGTAGAATCCCAATGATACTCTCAAGGACACGACTCCGACACGAAGATCTTCCAAAAAGGATACTCCTCCTTGCACTTTGCTCCAAATCTTTGCTAGCACCGTTCCTTGGTAGTATGAGAAGGTTGGATGGAAGTTTTAGTGCAGGGATGTGAGGATTTGGAGATCAAATCAAAGAGGGAAGCTCTCTAATTTGGGGAAGAACACTTTGTGAAGGAAAAGAGGCAAGATGGAATGAAATAAAAGAAAGGGAGGCTAACCTACCTATAGTGGCTGCCATTAAACCCTATTTAGGCCTTAGGGAAATTCCAGTAAGGCTCAACTAGTCCGCTTGGTTAATTTAAGTTAGATTCAAGTTTGGGATCAAAAGGGTTAAATTTAATCCTCTAACTTAACCAATCTAACAAGTGGGATTAGTCTAAACTCACTAACTTAATTAGTAGAATTTGTGGGCCATGACTAACTAATCTTGGAATCCCGTCTACAGTCTAAGCTACCCGGGTCACTAACACAAGTCAGAACGAAATGAAACTCAAACCCGACTAAACAAATCCCGTAAAATCAATATTAAATATAAAAATTCTCAAAATATTAAAATATAAAAATGACCAAAATCACAATACATCAATTTAAATATTGTTAAAATAATCTAAATTTACCAATTAATCAAAATTCTAAATAATTCAAAAGTCACAAAATGACCAAAATATCCTTAGCCTAAAAAGTTGTAATTAGTCATTCTAATTACATGGTTAGGTCCCCATGGTCATAGTTAGTCTCTAAGCTCAACAGTTCTAGGGTTCACTAGCTAACACATCAAAATTATAATTCACCAATTATAAATAGTATTAAATTAATTAAAAATCATCATAATCATAAATTATATTATTAAATAATAAACTTTTACAATGGTTCAAAATTACCCTTATTTTAGAAAAGTAGGTGTTACAAAACGATATCGTCTGGGTCATCGTCGATTGACTAACCAAGTCCGCACACTTTATAGCCATTAAAGTTACTTGGAGCGTCGACCGCCTTGTTCAGATATACCTTGATAAAATAGTTCGGCGGCACGGGGTCCCAGTATCTATCATCTCGGATCGGGATGGATGGTTCGTAGCACGCTTCTGGGGTAGTCTTCATTCAGCATTGGGGACCAAGTTGATGTTTAGCTCTGCTTATCATTCCAGACTGACGGCCAAACAGAGCAGGTGAACCAGATTCTCGAGTACATGTTACGACTCTGTGATCGACTTGAAGTCAAGCTGGGACGTTCATCTACCGTTGGCCGAGTTTGCATACAACAACAGCTATCAATCCAGCATCCAAATGGAGCCGTATGAAGCTTTGTACGACCGGAAGTGTAGATCGCCCATTTGCTGGAATAAAGTCGAGGACGACAGATACTTGGCCCGGAACTGGTGGAGCAGCTGTGCAGAAGGTGACGTTGATACGGAAGAGATTGAGAATAACACAAAGTCGGCAAAAGTGTTTGTCGATACGCACCGACGTCCTCTCAAGTTCTCAGAAGGCGACCATGTATTACTGAAGTAATGCCCATACATGGAGTTTACCAGATTCGGCACGAAAGGGAAGTTGAGCCCAAGATTTGTTGGTCCGTTTGAGATATTAAAACGAGTCGCCCCAGTAGCTTACCAATTGCTTTGTCGCCTATATTATCGGATGTACACAACATCTTTTATGTCTCACAGTTGCAGAAGTACGTGCACGATCCGAGCCATGTAGTAGATTTGGGTCAGCTAGATCTGAAGGCGAACTTTCATATTTGAGAGCTGTACAAATCTTGGAGCGCAAAGATAAACTTCTTCGCAACCGTCCTATTCCTTTCGTCCGCGTCCTCTGAGAACCATTAGGTCGAGGAGTCGATGTGGGAGCTTGATTCAGAATGAAAGAAATTTCCTTTATTGTTCTCGTAGAGGTAGTTCATTCTTATGTTTCGAGGAAAAATTTTTTCTTAGTTGGTTATGGTGTAGTGCCACCGTCCCTACATTGTGCCCTGTTCTCGTCCACGGGGTACGCGAGAAAGGAACACTGTCGCCA
>JANAVB010043419.1:18967239-19007239 GCA_029216955.1 Iris pallida
TCGCGAAGATTGCATCGCCGTTGACTTGCCTCACCCAAAAAGGAGTTGGCAATCGAGTGGTCAACGACTGTGAAGCTTCCTTCCAGGAGCTCAAACAACGGCTCGTTTCGGTCCGATACTTGCTCTTCTTGAAGGCTGAGAATTTCTAATCTTCAGCAATCCTTCTGGCCATGGCTTGGGGTATGCTCATACAGCAGGATAAGGTGATATCTTTTGCCTTCCTCAGTTGAAGCCTCACGAGAAGAACTATCCCACGCACGACCTAGAACTAGCGGTGATTGTGTTCCGTTAAAGCTGTGGCGTCACTATCTTTATGGTGGCGTGCAGATTTATACGGACCACAAAAGTCTCAACTATCTCTTCACCCAGAAACTGATTTGCGGCAGAGGCGATGGCTTGAACTGATCAAAGACTACGACTTATCAGTCGACTATACACCGGGCAAAGAAAATATTGTAGCGGATACGCTGAGCCGAATTTACTTAGCTTCATTATGCATCAACAATCGACTGCTGCGTGACTTGAAAGGAATGGGCATTGAACTTCGAGTTCATTTTAGAGACGTAAAACTGGCATAACTGGGCTGGAACCGAGCCTATTGGAGAAAATCAAGTCTGCTCAGAAGGACGACCCATACCTGGAGAAGATGTGGAAGCTGATATCAACAGAGAAAGCGTCCGAATTTGCAGAGGACGAGTCAGGAGTGTTGCGAGTGAAGGGTCGGCTATGCGTTCCGGATGACGCATAACTTAGAAAAGAGATAATGTCGGAGGCGCATTATGCAAAATATTCCTTGTATCCTGGTAGCACCAAGATGTATAAGGACCTCCGCGTTGTCTTTTGGTGGCACGGCATGAAGAGGGACGTAGCGCTCTTTGTGTCGAAGTGTATGGCCTGTCAGCAAGTTAAAGCTGAGCACCAGCGACCGGGCAGGAAGATGCAGAACCTTGCCATTCCAGAGTGGAAGTGGGATCATGTCACTATAGACTTTGTTGTTGGCTTACCGAGGACGTCGCGGTAAAACGTGTCATGACCCGCACCCAGTGTAGGGGCACGAAAATTAGGTACGTCCAGCCTACGCCGCAGTGTCGGCGGTAGAACACTGTTCTAGGGCACTATCTAATTAACAACTCACACAATTATATAATATACCTGTCATAATCTCAACTCCGAATGGTGGACAGGTATAAGATACGATAATACTCAATCACAATCTAAGCATGATAAGATAACACAAGAGTCTAACAACTATATATAAAACTCAAAACAACAACAACTTAAATAAACTCCCAAAATCTCAACACTCTCAAAATTCCACTTATTACAAAACAAGTTCTAAAAGAGAAACTAAACCATAAACTAGTAATCTACTCCGAGCTCTACTGGTCCTCTAGGCTAGCTGTGAATCTGCATGTTACCTGTAATATTTTTAACAGGTCCAGTCAGGACAGGAACGAGCACAAAATCTTAACAGTTCATATCAAGATAGGAATGTAAAGTATGCAATAGAGTAAAATACATGAAACACTAAAAGAAAGTACATGTAGTAAAATAGAGAGAACTGTAATGTAAATAGCTACTATAAGTAGAGAACTATCAGTGACTTGTGATGTAGAGTACAAGATAGACATGTGAACGACTTAAATTTGTACATGATTACACTAAGAGTTTGCACATGATTACACTACTTTGGAATTATTCATATGACCATTTATACTCCCCTGTACCCCAATCAATACACAAGGATCCAGACAAGTTATGTTATTGTCCAATACTTCACATGAGGGCCCATAAATGGGTACACATGAAGTTATACATGAGGGCTATATGAACATGAGAGTACATGAATCACAAGAGTATACATGAATAGTGAAAGCACAGGAGTACATGATGAAAGTGAAACACACATGACATGATGTACCCGATGCTCCCGATGGGGATAACATCTCAATGTAAAGATCCATATAGTACCAATCCGTGCTAATAACGTGACAGCATCAAGTAAAGTAAACTAGAGCAAGAATATAAATTCTAACAAGTATGAAATGATCAGAGAATGTACTCGCCTGATACCCTGAACAGCTGATATGAAAAGATGGCCAACTGGAGTCACAGTCCTAGTTAGAGCAACACATGTTATAAAGAGTTTAATTTATATGGTAATTAAAATTATAATACAATCTACATGAGTCTAAGTCAATCTAAGTCAAAGTCAACTCTTGTTCTACTCTGGTCACCTAGTCCAGTCAAACTAGGACAACTAGTCTAATGTGGTCAAACTAGCTAAGGTTTGGTCAACAATGGTCAAACTAGTCTAGGTTAGTCAATTCTAGGTCTAAACAAGTCTACGATCTAAACAATCAAGTATACTAGTACCATTGCTATCTAACACATAGCCTAAATCAAGGCACATTGCTATTTAACACATAGCTAACAAGGCACACAAACTTAGTTATATAATATATATTACATATATATCACATATATCCTTACCCGTATAGTACCACCCTAACACATACATATAGATATCATATATCAAGTATATACATATCCTCACTATGAACCATAACCTATATCTACAAACTCTCATAATATATATAGATACTATATAACCCAAAAATATATATACCTATTTATATAACCCTTCCAAAATCTAACATCACTTACTCAAACTCAAATACTTAGATACTAATCCACTAACACTAGGATACCATATCAATCTTGGTCATATTGGCATCCCAAAACAAATACCTTGGTCATAAGGTAAACTAATCATTTACCTTGAAGGTAAAGGTAATTCATATTTACCTTAAGATACTAACTTGGTATCATGAGATACCAAGATACCCCTCAAATATCTAATTAACTAACTATCTAATATACTAACATAACATCTTAACAAATATCTAACATATGATCTATAGAGACTAACTTGCTAACATACCAATATCTAGAACTAACATAACCTACTAACATATCAATATCTAATATACTAGATATCTAACATCAAACTATCTAAAAACATATCAAATATCTAACAAAATACCAACCTCTACTATCTAACTAACATTCATACTAACAAATATAACTTACACTAACATATAACAAACTTTAATATATCTAATCCTCTACTAACCAATATCTAGCAAACATACTAACATATATAACTTACACTAACATATAACAACTCTAACTTATCTAACCCTCTACTAACCACATCTAACAAACATACTAACATATATAACTTACACTAACATATAACAATTCTAACATATCTAACCCTCTACCAACCAACATCTAACAAACATACTAACATATATTACCTAACAATAATATATATATATATATATATATATATATATATATATATATATATATATATATATATATATATATATATATATATATATATATATATATATATAAATATATATATATATATATATATATATACCTAACATATATTACCTAACAATAATATATATTATATTTATATATATATATATATATATATATATATATATATATATATATATATATATATATATATATATATATATTTTATATTTTATATATATATATATTTTATATATATATATAAATATATGTATAATATATATATATATATAAAATATATATATATATATATATATAAAATATATATATATATATATATATATATATATATATATATATATATATATATATATATATATCATACATATACTCGACAACCTATGATACCTACATTCATTTAATATCCATACTACATAGGCTCATAGGTTACACAAAATATCTATATCGTATAGTCACTCTTCTACTTAAAATTAATACTGTACCAATTGGACATTCACTAAATTCTAGAATTAAAGTATGTCGTAGCCCTTCGTGTTAGCTTTTCAAAATTTCAAACGGATCGTATTTTTTGTCCGGAAGCTCCCGGAATCGCGAAAACACCGAAACACGTTTGTCTTTCGGACAGCTGACACTCAAATAGTTTTACAGAAAGTTTCAGAATGATTTTGGCTTATTAAAATATATATTTGAAAAGCTAACTTCGATACGGTTCTTTTAAAAAAACCGAAAAATTAATCAGAGTTCTGAGCTAAAAGTTATGGCATTTCTAAGTTGCTATGGTTAGTAAAAAATGTGATAAATATTATGACGAATTTGGGTTGTTTTGGATAAAAGAAACACATGTAGGCCAAGATACTTGGATACCAACATAGGTATCCAAATAAAACTCATTCTAACCATCCCAACTAAGATCAATCCACTCTCTAACCATTCTAAAACTGAATTTAAAACACAATTAATCCTATTAGGCAATAAATCAAACACATGGGATGTCCTAGTTTGGGATCTATCAAGTAGGACACAAAATACATATCTAAAACCTCAAGAGAGCTCCAAATGGCCTCAAACTTGAATCTAAAGGGAGTACATGCGTGGAGGTGGATCCTATGGATTCAAAACTAACTAATATATATAAAAAATCAATTTAGAGGGTTGGTTTTACCTATTGGGAGTAGAATCCCAATGATACTCTCAAGGACACGACTCCGACACGAAGATCTTCCAAAAAGGATACTCCTCCTTGCACTTTGCTCCAAATCTTTGCTAGCACCGTTCCTTGGTAGTATGAGAAGGTTGGATGGAAGTTTTAGTGCAGGGATGTGAGGATTTGGAGATCAAATCAAAGAGGGAAGCTCTCTAATTTGGGGAAGAACACTTTGTGAAGGAAAAGAGGCAAGATGGAATGAAATAAAAGAAAGGGAGGCTAACCTACCTATAGTGGCTGCCATTAAACCCTATTTAGGCCTTAGGGAAATTCCAGTAAGGCTCAACTAGTCCGCTTGGTTAATTTTAAGTTAGATTCAAGTTTGGGATCAAAAGGGTTAAATTTAATCCTCTAACTTAACCAATCTAACAAGTGGGATTAGTCTAAACTCACTAACTTAATTAGTAGAATTTGTGGGCCATGACTAACTAATCTTGGAATCCCGTCTACAGTCTAAGCTACCCGGGTCACTAACACAAGTCAGAACGAAATGAAACTCAAACCCGACTAAACAAATCCCGTAAAATCAATATTAAAATATAAAAATTCTCAAAATATTAAAATATAAAAATGACCAAAATCACAATACATCAATTTAAATATTGTTAAAATAATCTAAATTTACCAATTAATCAAAATTCTAAATAATTCAAAAGTCACAAAATGACCAAAATATCCTTAGCCTAAAAAGTTGTAATTAGTCATTCTAATTACATGGTTAGGTCCCCATGGTCATAGTTAGTCTCTAAGCTCAACAGTTCTAGGGTTCACTAGCTAACACATCAAAATTATAATTCACCAATTATAAATAGTATTAAATTAATTAAAAATCATCATAAATCATAAATTATATTATTAAATAATAAACTTTTACAATGGTTCAAAATTACCCTTATTTTAGAAAAGTAGGTGTTACAAAACGATATCGTCTGGGTCATCGTCGATTGACTAACCAAGTCCGCACACTTTATAGCCATTAAAGTTACTTGGAGCGTCGACCGCCTTGTTCAGATATACCTTGATAAAATAGTTCGGCGGCACGGGGGTCCCAGTATCTATCATCTCGGATCGGGATGGATGGTTCGTAGCACGCTTCTGGGGTAGTCTTCATTCAGCATTGGGGACCAAGTTGATGTTTAGCTCTGCTTATCATTCTCAGACTGACGGCCAAACAGAGCAGGTGAACCAGATTCTCGAGTACATGTTACGACTCTGTGTGATCGACTTGAAGTCAAGCTGGGACGTTCATCTACCGTTGGCCGAGTTTGCATACAACAACAGCTATCAATCCAGCATCCAAATGGAGCCGTATGAAGCTTTGTACGACCGGAAGTGTAGATCGCCCATTTGCTGGAATAAAGTCGAGGAACGACAGATACTTGGCCCGGAACTGGTGGAGCAGACTGTGCAGAAGGTGACGTTGATACGGAAGAGATTGAGAATAACACAAAGTCGGCAAAAGTGTTATGTCGATACGCACCGACGTCCTCTCAAGTTCTCAGAAGGCGACCATGTATTACTGAAAGTAATGCCCATACATGGAGTTACCAGATTCGGCACGAAAGGGAAGTTGAGCCCAAGATTTGTTGGTCCGTTTGAGATATTAAAACGAGTCGCCCCAGTAGCTTACCAAATTGCTTTGTCGCCTATATTATCGGATGTACACAACATCTTTTATGTCTCACAGTTGCAGAAGTACGTGCACGATCCGAGCCATGTAGTAGATTTGGGTCAGCTAGATCTGAAGGCGAACTTGTCATATGTTGAAGAGCTTGTACAAATCTTGGAGCGCAAAGATAAACTTCTTCGCAACCGTCCTATTCCTTTCGTCCGCGTCCTCTGGAGAAACCATTAGGTCGAGGAGTCGATGTGGGAGCTTGATTCAGAAATGAAAGAAAAATTTCCTTTATTGTTCTCGTAGAGGTAGGTTCTATTCTTATGTTTCGAGGACGAAAATTTTTCTTAGTTGGTTATGGTGTAGTGCCCCGTCCCTACATTGTGCCCTGTTCTCCGTCCACGGGGTACGCGAGAAAGGAACACTGTCGCCATCGATTCGGTCGGAACCGATAGGTCGGGATCGATCGAATCGGTTGAACGGGAATGGTTGAATTTAGATCCATTCCCCGTTATGGAATGGCTTCTTCAGAACCAAGTCCCATATTCAGTGGGTTGCACCTCAATGATTGACTCTGCGGCTGAGTCGGGAGAGACCTCCCATTGTTCTATTTTTTACGTCGCTTGCATTGGTTTTGACTTTGGTTTTCAGAATGCATTTTTGTGAATGTTTTCGATGGTTTTCATGGCTTGTATTTTGAACTCGCATTTTCTATCAACTTCTTGAATAATACAGTTTCTAATCGGTTGCTTGTGCGATTTCAGGTAATCGCGTAGGCGACGTCTAGCGCAATCAACAAGTTCTTCCGTCTCAAGCAAACTTAAGGTGAGTGGCTGACCCTTCTCTTCTTGACCTCTTCTTTGGTAAATCGATAATGTTGTGCGAATGAAAGAATAAATGCAAGGGCACGGGCACGATAAAATGATCAAGTTTTCAAAGAGAATGTAGGCTATACCTTAACAACTAAAATTGTCTTTGTACGGTCATGGACAACTTGACGACAAGGTAAAAGTTTTCTCGAGCAGTAACCCGGGGCCACGGGACCGTTTCGGCCTAGGAGAAAACGGGGTATAGTTGTGCTGGATGATAGCACGGGTTAAGCGGGGACTTACAGCGGGGCTCGCTACTCGCGTTGGAAGGACCCCGATTAACAAAGTTATACGCCGAGGATGGCTTGTTATGTCAGTGACCAATCATACGTAAAAATTGCACTCGCGATGCTGGCGATAACAATTGACAGAAAAGAACATGGTTAGTCTCACGATGCATGACACGCACTGCCGGTGTAAGTTCTAATGTAATTCACGTTATGCTTGTCATATACTTGTTTAAAATTCATTAGGATGGTTAGAAACATTCATAAACTAAGTCATATAAACTCTTCAACCAAATGAGAGCTTGGAACTTAAATAGCCACACACCAGTACAAAGTGTAATGTACTGATCTCTCACCTTCACAACACACACACACACACTACACTACCATCTATACAACATCAAACACACACTAGCACATATCCTCTATCAATCTCACTTCTCTCCACTAACCACACACATCCTTATCTCATTCAAACACACACACTATACTAACATATATTACATAACAATAATATATATATATATATATATATATATATATATATATATATATATATATATATATATACTTGTTTGCAAAAAACAAAAATTTGTTTTATTCCAAACTTGAAAAAGAGTACAAAGTACAACGAATTCTCGAGAAGTACAACTTTAGGAATCTGATCAGAAGACGATCACTTTATCCCTTGGACTATGTGAACTTGAAGACTGTAGCCTCTGGAGAATGTAGCAGCAATTTTGCAAGAGTTCTTGATCTCCCTTGATGATGATTGGAAACTCTATTTATAGAGTTTAGGAAATAATTGTTTTAGCAGTTATTCTGATGTGCGCGAGACTGGCTTGCGCCATACTAGATTGCGCCAACCTACTGTTGTGCCAACTTCTATTCAGTTGTCAATTATGTACTAACTGTATTTAGATGCGCGGTATCGTATGATTGAGATGCGCGTGGTCGTGTACAGGATAGTAGACACGTCTTAAAAGATTAGTGGCATGTGTGCCACGTCATCCTGCTTTAGAATGTAAGTTATCTCAACTTTATCAGGTTGCACGAGCTTCAGTCAACAAGTCAACCTGCGCTTGATTTGAGCTGCGCCTACACACGTGGCAGCTTCTGAGTAAAAGTCGTTCAGGTTGCGCCCAGGCGCAACTAAAGATTTTGTTTAGATTACGCCTGGGCGCAACTCACGAAATGTACATGACAACTGTCCACCAACTTTTCCTTGAGCGGCACCCTTTACAGGATTCGAAGAGATTTTCCTCGTTCTCTGTTGTGTCAGTCGTCAGTATGGTCAGGTAATGATGACCATTAAGTATCATATACCACGTAGGCTTTGGCACAAAAAAGATTGGGCACAGTCTGATATCGGGGCAATCTGATCGGTAGCGCAATCTGCTTCATATCAGTGGCGCAAGTTGACTTTTGGGGCACAACTTGGTCATTGATCAGTATATTGAAGGCGCAACTTGATTTTTAGGCTCTACAAGACCCCCTTCAAAGTTTTCAAAACTTAAAGATATTGTAAAGTTTTGGAATACTTTAAATTTTATAAAAGTTTTGACGAAGTCAGGTTGCGCCCATCAATGCTCGGTCATCATGATTAAATACCTTTCTCGAAAGTATCCAATCTTCTCTTCGTCTTCCGGAGTTTTATTGATTTCTTTCAGTTTCCTATAAGGAATACGAAGAGTCAATTGGTTGATATATATATGTAGTTGATCTCCGTACTTTGGTCTTCACTTCTATTCTTCAATGGCTCCCAAGAAGAAAGAGATGGAGACCAATGCTGACACCACCACCAAGTCTCCTAAAACGAGACAAGATATTGCGCCTACAACCTTTTTGTTGGAGGCTGACCCAGCTTTGAGGGCAGTTAATTTTCTGAGCTGTTTCGGTTTAACTCCGTCAGTCTTCAATCGTTCGAGTGGCGGATCATTTTCTGAGGAGCACGCCAATTCAGAAGGACTTCTCAACCTGATGCGTCGCTTGGGGATCTGCACCATACAAGAGTTGGACGCCGCCCTTCGTCAGACTGATGAAGGCAAGGACAAGAAATAATGTTCTTAGGCAGAACAACTTTTTAATTTTTATGTCCTTGGCTGTAGGGGTCCATCCGTCTTTATGCAATGAAACCTAGAATATCTGATTTTGTGTGGCTGTGATTTCGAATAGTGCTCATGGACATATTCTTTTAACCAATTCTTCGTTTTACTGTTTCTTTTGAAGAACACGTGGCAATTGTTGCACGGTTGTAGATGCCCATTTTTAATTATCTCCCAAAAATAGGATCCTGGAACGACGCACCCACCTCCTCTTTAACCTCTTTAAAAATGGACATCCAGAAAGAATCATTTATATTCTCTCAAACAAATGTTTTTCCACCAGGCTTCACTTACGCTACTTCCTTCTGACACTATTTGCTTGCATGCTGTGTCTTTAAAAACTAGTAAGTCTGCGCTAACTATTTCTGAAAATAGGCGCACACTATGGTCCAAATGTTTAGCTCTGATTAGAGATGTATATTGCTGTCATACGCCCATTTGATCAGTATTCAACACTGATATGCGCCTGCTTGTAGGCGCAATGCTTATGTGCGCCTGATATGCGCCATTTTGTAGGGGCATTGCTGATGTGCGCCTGATATACGCCATTTTGTAGGCGCATTGCTGATGTGCACCAGTTTGTAGGCGTATACTGATGTGCGCCAGTTTGTAGGCGCCATGCTGCTGATAGAGCTAACTTCTCCTGTTTCATTGATATTTGCAGGGATTTGGTTAGCGAGCTTCTTCAGAACTGGTATTGGTGATTTAGATGTTGCAGAGAACACTCTTTTGACACCCACATCAGGCAGCTCATATGGTTCTGACACTCAAATCAGACAGCTCAGGACTCTTCGTGTTAAGAAGGGTCTTCCTCAGATGGTAGGAAGAGCCTTTATACATGAGAGTTGGATGGTGGAGAGACAGAATTAGGAATCGGATCAGAAGGGTGATCTCGTTCCTAGTTCTCCTGGCGGGCTGTCTCCTTCCACCAGTTGTATTGACAGCAGCTCATCTTTGGGCTGCTGCACTCTGTGGTTCTCCTCTAGTCTTTCTGAGAGAGAAGACCAAAGTTGATTCCATTGTCGAGCTCGTTGCTTCGGGTCGAGACGACAAGGAATTGCCACTAATAAATAAGAAAATCCATAGATGTAATAGATCTTCATTATCAATGGAAAGATCCAAAGATGTAATAGACCTTCATTTAGAATAAAAATCCGAGATGTAATAGATTTTCATTAAGATGTATCTATGTTTTTAAAGAAGGAATAAAGAATGATTTTCTCTTCTTTACGATTTGATTTTGATGTGGTGATAAGAAACATATAATCAAGGAAAAATATGGATGACAAGTTGCTGATGTAATAGAGAATGTGAACTTTCATGATGAAAAGTGAACGGTGACTTCAATTTTCGAGATAAGGACACTGAAAAATAAATGAACAGTCACATCGGATAATGAACGAACAGTTATAAATGAACGAACAGTTATAAATGAACGAACAGTTGGGCTTCTTTCGAAAAGTCACATCAGTTCTCGAGATTGACTATCTAGTTATTTTGTCTATAAATAGAATAAAACTTTCGTAGATATCGTCACTTTCTTTCTTTTCTGTACAAAATGTCCTCCAAAGATTTGCTCATCCCGAAGCTTGAAGGAAAGACTGAGACCCCACCTGTTGAACCCTCAATACCTCCTCAGAAAGAAAGGAGTGAAGGCTCAACTGTTCCTGCACCAAGAGACGATTTGATTTCCAAGCTAGTAGAGCCTGGAAAGACTGCCGAAGAAGAGGCATTGAGGATGGCTGCGTGCAAGTTCTTTGTGAGTTCAGACAATAAGATGTTTGAACTGTTGGCCAACTATGTATTTAATCATGAAGGGTCAAGGCCTCCTCCCCGTCCTTAATATTATGTAATTCCATTCTGCTTTTGAGTAAAAATAAACTTTTATTTACAACATGTTTCTGAAAATAAAGAACATTTTGTCTTCATATATAATATTTCTTGAGAAATTTGCCATTGATGGGCATCATAGCAACTCTACCATCCATATCTGTCAATTGATAGGCTCCGTTAGAAAAGACTTTATTTATCACATATGGTCCTTCCCATTTTGCCTCGAACTTGCCTTTGCTTATATGTGTCATAGTCATAGGACGTCTGACTGTAAGAACTAACTCGTCTTCTTGAAATGTTCGCACTCTGACTTTGCGATTAAAAGCTTTTGAAATCTGTGCCTGATAAAGTTCAATGTGTTGTTGAGCCAATAACCTTTTCTCATCGAGTGCCTCCAATTCCTGAAGCCAAAGACGATCATTATTGTCTGTAGTAAGTTCATTAGCAATGGCGATTCTTAATGATGGAATTTGAATCTCCAAAGGTAGTACAGCTTCACATCCATACACTAGAGAAAAAGGTGTACAACCTGTGGGGTTACGAACAGTAGTACGATATGCCCATAGATATTCTCCAAGTTTATCACTCTAATTATGTTTGTTGATAGAGACAAACTTTTTGAGGAGTTTGATAATGGTCTTGTTGAATGCTTCAGCCAACCCGTTATCTGCAGAATTATAGGATGTTGAGGCAATATTATTAATTCTGTTGTCATCACAGAACCTATGAAACTTCTGGCTGATAAATTGTGGCCCATTATCATGAATGATTCGGCGAGGGACACCAAATCTATATATCACATGATGTTTGATGAAGTTGATAACGCTACTAGTTTTTACTTTAGCCAAAGGTATAGCTTCTGCCTACTTGGAAAAATAATCGGTTATAGCTAAGATGAACCGATGCCCTTTAGATGAAGGAGGATTGATAGGGCCAATTATATCCATGCCCCAAGTTTCAAAAGGCCATGAGGCTGCAGTTGGATGAAGAAATTCTGACGGTTGGTGAATGAAATCTGCATGGATTTGACATGCACGACATTTCCTTGCATAATCAATAGCATCTGATACCATAGAAGGCCAACGGTAGCCCATACGTCGGATACGATCCTGTAGTTTAGGACCAGGTTGATGTGCTCCACAAACACCATCATGAGCTTCACGTAATACCTGCTTTGCTTTATCACCAGCGAGACACCTTAAGAGTAATCCATCAAAAGTTCTTCGATACAATGTCTTAGTAGTATGATTATAATAGAATCAAAGTGATCGACGGCGGATACTTGTAGCTTCTTTAGGATCTTCTGGCAATATGTCATGTACTGGAAAATCAATGAAAGGTATCCTCCAGTCCTCACTAATGACATCAACTTCAGTTAGGTTGCTGAATTCAATGTTGTGGTTGTTTCCAACATAAAATAATTCTCTATTAGAGATAACCACAATTTGTTGTCTTTTGACTGGAACTGCCAATACTGCAGCTAAGTTAGCTAAAGCATCAGCTTCTGTATTACATGCGCGACGTACATGTTCGATGAAGAATCCTTTGAAGGAAGAAGCTATTCTGGTTGCTGCTTCATGGTATAGTACCAGATCTTGATGTCGGACTTCATATATGCCTCTAACCTGATTAACAATCTACTTAGAGTTACCATATACTTCAAGATATTCAATATTCAATTGTTTGGCTAATTGAAGTGCAATGAGCAAAGCATTGTATTCTGCCACATTGTTGGAGCATGATTCGTCTAAAGAATAGGCCCTTTGACTAGTTAATTCATCGGGTGAAACAAGAACAATTCCTACTCCAGCAACGAGAGTACCTCCATGTCCAATTCTAGAAGCTCAATCAAAGAACAACCTCCAAGTAGGAAATTCTTCTGAGATCATATTTGATTCTAATGTCTCGTCCGAAATCTTATCATAGAGTTTAGATGTCTCAGGGACGGGATGAGCTGCTAAGAAGTCAGCAAGTGCTTGGCCTTTCACAGATTTTTGAGGAACATAAACCATATCATATTGTGCTAGTAATATGACCCATGTGGCAAGCCTAGAATTGAGTGTGCTTGGCTTCTTCATTAAGACTCGAAGAGGATTGACCCAGGATATGACATGGATAGTTTGACCTATGGTGTAATGTCTTGTCTTCTGAACAACAAACATTAAGGCTAAATATTCCTTCTCTACTGGACTATAACGATGTTCAGCTCCAATCATTGTTCGGCTGAGATAGTAGATGGCTTGTTCATGACCTTCCTTGTTCTTCTCAGCCAACAAAGCTCCCAATGAATGATCCATTGCGTGGACATACATTAAGAAGGGTATCCCTGAGATTGGTGGTACAAGAATCGGTGGACTCATTAAATATCGCTTTATATCATCAAATGCTCGTTGACATTCTTCCGTCCAAACGAAAGACACACCTTTCTTCATTAAGTGAGTAAATGGTCTACAACGTCCAGATAAATTCGAAATGAACTGCCTGATGTACGCAAGTCGACCTTGGAATCCTCGTAGCTCTTTTAGGTTACGTGGAGGATGCATCTCTTGAATGGCTTTGATCTTCTCGGGATCAACGTGTATACCCTTAGAGGTAATGACGAAGTCGAGAAACTTACCACTAGAGACACCCAAGAAAGACTTGGTGGGGTTCATCTTGAGTTGATGCTGGCGCATTAGATTGAAGATAGTTCTTAAATCTTGAATGTGATCTTCTTTGAGACGACTTTTGACAGCAATATCGTCAACATAGCATTCGATAGTCTTTCACAAATGATCTCGAAAGATAGTGCTCGTAGCCCGCTAATAAGTTGTACCTGCGTTCTTAAGGCCAAACGGCATGACCGTATAACAGTACACACCCCGAAGAGTACGAAATGAAGTATGTTTTTCATCTTCAGGATTCATCCGGATTTGATTATATCCAGAAAATCCATCCATAAAAGAAATTCATTCGAATCCACATGTATTGTCAATCATAACATCAGTAATTGGGAGAGGGAATTCGTCTTTGGGGTAAGCATCATTGAGATCCCGAAAGTCTATGCAAACTCGAACCTTTCCAGTCTTCTTCAGGACAGGGACGACATTGGCCACCCAGTCAAGATGTTGTTTTTCTATGATAAAGTCACAAGCTATAAGCTTTTTGACTTCATCATCAATTGCATCCATCATTTCAGGCTTGCATCGCCGTTGTTGTTGTTTGACCGGTTTGACATTTGGCAAGATGTTAAGCTTGTGAGTTGCAATTTGAGGATCTAATTCCGGCATGTCTTCGTAACTCCAGGCGAAGACGTTAATGTATTCACGAATAAGGTGAAGTAACTCTTGTTTATCATCTTCTGAGAGATTTTTGCTGATGAAGATTGGTCGTGATACACCTTTCTCTCCAATATCAACTTGGACCAGTTGATCTTCAGTAGGTGGTTCTCATTGTTCAAAATGAAGTTCCCACTGATTGTCCATCCTTTGTACCCAAGGATCCATTTCAGGAGCTTCTTCAATGTCACTTTCGTCGTCTTCTGAGAATTCGACGAACACCATATTAGAAGATACTATCGCCTTATGAATATGACCGATGCTGGTATCAGAGTCCCATGAGATAGAATCAGAAGAATTTGAACGTTCTTCTTCATCAGATTCAGAAGGTTCTGGAGTTGGAAGTGGTGACATATAACCTAGTCCTCGTTTCATTTTACTATGGTGATTTTCCTTTTGGAACAGCAATACGAAGAGGGGTTCGCCTTCCTTTACCATTGTTGAGACCTGTTCTGAAATCATAGCCCATTTTATGGATGATGGCTTTAGATTGTGGACTATAGCGTCGTAATTGTAGCCTTCCTGTATCATCTCTATCATAATTATAGAGCATGATTTTTGGTTCTTCTCTCTTGTTGAAGAATATAGGCTTTTCATCTTTCTTTCGAGACGGTACTAAGAAGTACGACTCTTGTATTGAATCCAGTGATACTACATTTCGTTGAGATGATACGACTTCTATTGTAAGTGGCTTAAAGTTATCTAGCATATCCAAATAACACTGAGTATAGTAAAAGACATCAGTATACTACAAAGGAGATGCTTTATTGATCTTTACACAATCATTTACAACTGGGACTTTAGCCTTAGTAGGCTTAGTCAGATTGATGACAAGAGAGGGAGAAGAAGAACGAGAAGGAAGAGGGATCTTCTTGCGACGAAGATCGATTACAAGCAGCTCAGAAGAGGTAAGCTCCCTTTGTTCCTGACTATCACCTTTAGGTCGCTTCTTATAGGAAGGTAGATAAATAGTCAGTGGTTGGGAAGACTGAGGACAGGAGGTACGTCCCTTGACTGGCATCACCAGAGTATCATTAGGTATACTCTTCTGTTCTTCATCTGTGTCCATTGCTAGCACCACCTTCATGAATTCTTTTTTGTACATATGAAAATCGTTACAATATGCTTCAACTCCTTTGAAAGGATTCAGATCTGCAACCTCGTTTTGGACTTCTCCATTACTATCCACATATTTGAAGCATTAGTGGAGTGTAGAGGGTTCAATATTGTGTTCATGGAGGAATGGCCTTCCTAATAAAGCATTGTATGAGCCATGATTGTCAATAACATAGAAAGTTACCTTTGTACGAAGATTGTCAATTTAAAGTTTTAGGCGTATCTTCCAAAAAGGTTCACTTCTTCCTTGATTGAATCCCAAGATGGTAGTAATAGTTGTAGAAAGATTATGTACTGAGATTTTCAAAGCGTCCAATAAGGACTTTTGCATGATACTAAGTGCAGACCCGGGATCAATCAGAATACGGTCGACTTTCATGGTATCCACATATCCCGTGAAATAGAGAGGACAATCATGACGATTGTCTTCTAACAACATGTCATCTTGTGTAAAAATGATATTAGGCATTAATTCAAATACACTATGATAATGTACACAGCTGACTGACTCCTTTTCAGGCTTCTTAAGAAGATTTAAGCAGGTGTCAGCCTGCATCAAAGCTTTACTTAACGTCTCACGAGTTTCTTTTGAGAGATGTAAAAGTTCAAAGATTGACAATCTTGCTGGAGTATTGGCCAATTGAGCCAATATGTCAAAATTGTAAGGCTTTTCAAGTCCAAGAGATGATGACTTTTTCAATGCTTTATCAAAGCGAACATGTTGCTTTTCCTTGTCTGCTGATGTTGGTTTAGGAGGAGACGGTTCGGCCACTGACTCAGATGTAGACGGTGTATCTTCAGCAGGAAAAGATGATGGAGGAAGAGCATCCGGGGATAGAGAAGAGTTTTCTTGATTTTCGGAACACTCCCGAAGATAAGGTTTCCCAGATCTAGTGCCCATTAGGATTTTTTCTTCTGTTAATGGTTCAAAGGATACCATATTGCAGTTCTTTGATTTAGACTTGGAATGCTTTTTTTGTTTAAAAGAGGAAGGCATTTCAAATTCTGCAACCAGATCTGGATGAATCCATATAATCTCTCCATTGTCAGTTGTCATCGGAACAAGACCTTTGTTTTGAGGAGACGGGATATTCACAATTTCTAGAGTAGTCTTTGGAATGGGGACAGCTCCATCTTATACGAGTTGTGGTAAAAAATCGCCAAATTGGAGAGAAACCACATTAGCAGTCACTATTTTCTCGTCCTGCTGTAGAGTAATTGCTCCAGAGTTGACCAACTCTTGGATTTTGCCATTAAGCACATAACATGCTCTGGTTGGATGCCCTATGAATCTGTGAGAAACATAGTATTTAGGGTGATCAGTTTTACCAACTTCTTCTGGTCGCTTTGCCTCTGGAAGCTGAAGCTTATTGCTTTTGATCAAGCAATCGAAGATGCTCAACGTATCATCTTCGTTGAAAGAATACTCTTCTTTTGGACGAGTTGACTTTTGCAGTGGTGCTAATGGGGTGGATGCCGTCTGAGTAACATTGACAGCCAAAGACTCTTTGCCTTTAAGATTGATGGCCAATGTTTCTTTATTCTTGCGGTTATTCTGGCGATTACTACCCCCAGGTGTAGAATGTTCATCTTCGTTAGGGTGAGTCATCTGGACTCCTAACTGCTTGAACTTTTCAGCACTCACTTCTGCCGCCTTTGCATTAACAATGAAAGAAGGCCAATCCTGGAATTATGTAGATCCCGTCCACATACTGATAATAGGCAACAAGTTTGATTTACAAGTGTCTATTGATACAACAGATGGAGTACCTAAAGGCATTTTGAGTGCCTCTCGGCGGAATCTTTCAATAAAACTCTCTGTGGATTCATTGTGCCTCTGTTTAATTTTAATGAGGACAGACATTGTCATGTCGTTGACTCCCTCATAAAATCGTTCCAAGAACATTTGTTTAAAACCGGCAAAAGAAGTGATACAACCATTAAGTAAGCTACGATACCAGTCATATGCTGCACCGGCTAAACAACCGACGAACACTCTGGTAAGGAGAGCATCATTTGGCTGTAATTGATCAGTCATCACTTCAAAATGATTGATGTACTGACTTGGAGAAGTGCTGCCATCAAACAACATAATGGTTGGAAGCTTATACTTAGGAGGAATGGAACTTCCTTCCACTCTGTAGGATATGGTTGCTTGATGCCCAATCCTTGTAGGCCATCCTTCTGTTTGAAGGCCTCAAACTGAGTGAGTAAGAGTTTCACAGCCTCATTAGCATCCCCTGATGTTTGAGAATTGGTGGGCTGGTTAGGAGTGTTAGGAGGAGGAACAACACGGTACCCCAGGACTAACAGGTACAAAAGATGCTATAAGCTCCGAATTTATAACAGGGTTTACAATCGGAGGCACTGTAGTTGAGCTACCATTATGGTGTGCATGCTTGTAACCATTTCTGCCATGGTTTTCAATTTGTCTTCTAATGCAACAATTCGTTGCTGTTGGCTTATTGATGCAGAGGCATCTTGATCTTCTGTAATGGTATATGCTGTCACTTCTCTTGCAGCTATTGACGAGATAGTTTGTTCAGAACTTTCACTATCTGCATCAAACTCTGAAAGAGAGTCCTCTCCCATATGGGTGATAGGGAGATCTTCTTGATTAAAGACACCTTGGATCAAATATCGATTTTTTGATCTTGTGTATTGAAAGACACCTTCACTGGATGCATGGATCCGGTCTAAGTATTATTGACTAGGATTACGGGATATATTACGTCTTGGACGTTTTCCACCCCTAGTGCCTTGAGAAGTCATGTTAACAGAAGCATATAATAGTTCATCTTCGTCTTCTATTATATGCTCAGGAGTTGAAGCATAGTTCAGACGATCGAAGACAGATCGT
This sequence comes from Iris pallida, assembly GCA_029216955.1. Classification (NCBI taxonomy): domain Eukaryota; kingdom Viridiplantae; phylum Streptophyta; class Magnoliopsida; order Asparagales; family Iridaceae; genus Iris; species Iris pallida. The sequence goes on from JANAVB010043419.1 coordinate 18,985,743, forward strand.
CGAGCCGATTGGCAACAACAGTTGATGACAACTTCATGTAGGCAATGGCGATTTGAAGCACGATTTGGAGGTGAGAAAAGCATTCCCGTAGTTTCTCGTCTTTGTGTAAGACGTTGCCGGAGATCAGTTACAACCACAGGACAAGAAAAAGTCAGAGGGACATATTCCTTAATGATGTTAGGAACATGTCTCCTATTCTTCAGGTGTTTGGTTCCTTGAGCGTACAAAGATGTACTCAACTCATTAGCATAGGTAGAAGGGTCTTTCTTTTTAAACTTTGGCGTTTGATACAGATTGGCCTTTGGCATAGGGTTCTTACGTTTTGCCAAAGCTGATATTGGTTGACGCCTATTGAGATAAGCGTGTAAATCTGAAAATTCTGCTCCTAGTGTCTCTGTTTGTGATACCTTCAATTTTCCTTGTTTGGATCTTGAAATTTGCAAGGTAGGAAGATCTTGGCCAGACCCCATAGGGGTAGGCAAGATATCTCTGTGATCAATATTCTTTCCAGTATCAGAGATCTGAGGACCTCTGTTTATAGGAATGGAATCTGATACATCTTCCTCAGAGTCATAGACCAGGAAAGTTTGAGGAAAGACCAAAGGGTGTTTTCCTTTATTTTGAACAGGGTTAGCTAAGAAGCATTTTCCTTTGTTCTGCTGTACGATCATTTTAGGCATAGATTGTGCCAATTGAGAAAATGCCATAGGACTTTTTCCTTTGTTCTGTCTAGTATTAGCACTAGGACACGAATTCTCTAAGTTCAGAACTTGAGAATCAGAAGAGGGTATAGCCAAAAGACTAGTTACCTTAAGTTGCGCCGGAGTAGCAGATTGCTTGGGTTGCGCCATAGTCCTACGGACTACTGGTAGCGCCTTGGCAGCAACTTTGGTAGACTGTGCATGGGCAGCAGAGGGAGCAGATTGCGTCTTAGCAACAGAAACAGGCTGTACTGGAGCCACTGAGGCGGATTGCGCCTTGGTCATTGAGCACTCAAGTTGCGCCTGGGCAACAGCGACTGTGGGGGATTTAGGAGTCCATACAGCCCTGTTCTTGGCAATAGCCACCGCGCACTTGTTGCTCTTGGTGTTGATCATGTTCTCGTAGGCTGTCTGGTTGACTTGAACAACCAGAGTCTTCTGCATCTTGCCGATCGACGCAATGTCACATTGAGTTGTCACTTTTTCGTCGGAGGAGAAAGTCATCCCCAGCAGAGTCGCCATTTTGTTTAAAAAAAACAAAAATCTGTTTTATTCTAAACTTGAAAAAGATTACAAAGTACAATGAATTATGGGAAAGTACAACTTTAGGAATCTGATCAGAAGACGATCACTTTATCCCTTGAACTATGTGAACTTGAAGACTGTAGCCTCTGGAGAATGTAGCAGCAATTTTACAAGAGTTCTTGATCTCCCTTGATGATGATTGGAAACTCTATTTATAGAGTTCAGAAAATAACTATTTTAGCAGTTATTCTGATGTACGCGAGGCTGGATTGTGCCATACTGGATTGCGCCAACCTCCTGTTGTGCCAACTTCCATTCAGTTGTCAATCGTGTACTAACTGTATTTAGACGTGTGGTATCGTATTATTGAGATGCGCGTGGTCGTGTACAGGATAGTAGACACGTCTTGAGAGATTAGTGGCAAGTGTACTACGTCATCCTGCTTTAGAATGTAAGTTGTCTCAACTTTATCAGGTTGCGCGAGCTTCAGTCAACAAGTCAACCTGCGCTTGATTTGAGCTGCGCCTACACACGTGGCAGCTTCTGAGTAAAAGTCATTCAGGTTGCGTCCAGGTGCAACTAAGAATTTTGTTTAGATTGTGCCTGGGCGCAACTCACGAAATGTACAGGACAGCTGTCCACCAACTTTTCCTTGAGCGGCACACTTCACGGGATTCGAAGAGGTTTTTCTTATTCTCTGTTGTGTCAGTCGTCAGTATGGTCAGGTAATGATGATCATTAAGTGTCAGATACCACATAGGCTTTGGCACAAAAAATATTGGGCGCAGTCTGATATCAGGCGCAATCTGATCGGTGGCGCAATCTGCTTCATATCAGTGGCGCAAGTTGACTTTTGGGGCGTAACTTGATCACTAATCAGTATATTGAAGGCGCAACTTGATTTTTAGGCTCTACAGTACTATATCATACATATTCTTGACAACCTATGATACCTACACTCACATGATATCCATACTACATAGGCTTATAGGTTACACAAAATGCCTATATCGTATAGTCACTCTTCTACTTAAAACTAATATTGTACCAATTGCGCCTTCAAATTTTAGGATTAAATTATGTTATAGCCCTTCGTATTAGCTTTCCGAAACTTTAAACGGATCATATTTTCGTGTCCGAAAGCTCCCGAAATCGCAAAAACACCGAAACACGTTTATCTTTCGGACAGCTGACACTCAAACAGTTTTACAGAAAGTTCTAAAACGAATTTGGCTTATTAAAATATATATTTGGAAAGCTAACTTCAATACGGTTCTTTTAAAAAAACGGAAGATTAATCGGAGTTCTGAGCTAAAAGTTATGGCATTTCAAAGTTGCTCTGGCTACTAAAAACGTGGATAAAATTATGACGAATTTGGGTTGTTTGGACAAAAGAAACACATGTAGGCCAAGATACTTGGATACCAACATAACTATCCAAATGAAACTCATTATAACCATCCTAACTAAGATCAATCTACTCTCTAACCATTCTAAAACTGAATTTAAAACATAATTAAGCCTATTCGCCAATAAACCAAACATATGGGGTGTCCTAATTTGGGATCTATGAAGTAGGACACAAAACACATATCTAAAATCCTCAAGAGAGCTCAAAATAGCCTCAAACTAGAATCTAAAGGGGCTACATACATGGGGGTGGATCCTATGGATTCAAAACTAACTAATATGCATAGGAAATCAATTTAGAGGTTTGGTTTTACCTATTGGGAGTGGGATCCCAATGATACACTCAAAGGACACGGTTTCGATACGAAAGCTCCTCGAAAATGGACACACTTCCTTGCTCCCAATCCTTGCTAGCACCTCCTCCTTGGTTGAATGAGAAGAAATGATGGAAGATTGGAAGAAGAATGGATGGATTTGGAGATCAAAATCAAGAGGGAAGCTCTCAAGTTTGGGAAAGAACAAATTTAGGGAAAAAGAGGCAAGTGTGAAATAAAAGAGAGGGACACCTCTCCCCCTATAGGTGGCTGTCCATACATGCCCTAATGGGCCTATGTGAAATGTCCAAGATGCCCCTATAAGTCTTCTTTGGGTTAACTTAAGTCATGATAAAGTTTGTGGTCAAAAAGGTCAAGTTTAAGTCTCTAATTTAATCATTCTAAGCAAGTAGGATTAGTCTAATGTCACTAACTTAATTAGTAGGGTTTGCGGGTCATGCCTAACTAATCTTGGGATCTCGACTAGAGTCTAAGCTACCCGGGTCACTAACACAAGTCGGAACGAGATGAAAATCGAACTTGACTTAACAAATCCTATAAAATCAATATTAAAATATAAAAATTCCCAAAAATTAAAATATGAAAATAACCAAAATAACAATACATCAATTTAAATATTATTAAAATAATCTAAAATTTACCAATTAATCAAAATCCTAAATAATTCAAAAGTCACAAAATGACCAAAATACCCTTAGCCTAAAAAGTGGTAATTAGCTAATCTAATCACATGGGTTAGGCCTCCATGGTCATGGTTAGTCGCTAGACTAAGCAGCTCTAAGGTTACACTAGCCAAAAAATAAAATCACAAAACACTAATTTAATGATATTAAAATAATCAAAATTTACCAATAAATCAATAACATGATTTAAACCTATTATTAAATATTAATTTTATAAAAGTTCAAAATTATTCTCATTTTAGAAAAGTGGTGGTTACATATCTACCCTCCTTAGAAAAATTTTGTCCTCAAAATTAAGATGGTCGTACTCTTTCTAGGTTAAACCCCCAACAATCAAGGTCAAAAAAACTATATCTAAAACATCCAAATTGTGGTCCCACTGGTCGTGATATCACGGTCTTGATCATGGTCACTATACTATCTATCACAGCACAAAACATCGTGACAGGTATACTAATGGAATCACATGACAAGATGGAAAGAAGAACAGGAAAGACAGACTTGCTAACCCGTCACCCGTAGCGTCGGTCTATTCGACTGTCAGCGCAAAACCCGTGCCCTTCTGGGGTATATCCCTCTGATGATGCAGGGCACAGTGCTGCACTCCAGGTGGTCTAGCTTCTTCTATCTAATCCATGATACTCAAGTAACATCCACACTGATATTTCATTCCATCATACTAGGGCACCATCTATATGGTATCTACTCTAAAATCTGATAATCATACCCATCTATCGAGAACCATGTTACCATAATCCTTGTTACGCCAGTAAGTACAATAGCGATAATCCATAGAGTCTGCAACTAAGGTATATACCTCTAGAATCATGGTATATAAAATTTTTACATTGCCGCTAGCTTGGCTGCGAAAACTTTAAATTCCCACACCCGAGAAATACATCCAAAATCAGACTCTATCTCATCGTCAAACCTGCTAATATAGCTTTAGAAGGCTCTAGATTCCATGATTGAGGCAACCTAGCCCATAATGTTATCTTGGTAGAAAATCCAGTCAATAATGAATACCAAGAATCAAATTCAATGATGAACAAGGAAGTAGACAGAAACTGTCGAAATCGAATTTCGAGATAGTTTATAATGAGATTCTCAAGGATTATCACAGGAATCTTCTCAAGTAGTCCTAATTGTGATTGAGTAACTCTCTATACAACCTAATCCTATATCCTAACAATAGGCTCATTGCAGCACTCTAAGTCGAGCACCACTACGAAATCGCACTAGTTGCGACTCTGACCTGCATGGGCCACCACAAAAATGTGTCACGACCCGCACCTTCAGGAAGGGCACGAGAACGTAGGTACGTCCAACCTACGTCGCAGAATCGACGGTAGAACGCTGTATAGGTCGTCTATAACATACAACATCTAGACACAATATAAATGTACCTGTCATCTCCGTACGGAGGTATATAATATAACATCTCAACTCTATATCTCAATCACAAGTGTAGGAAAGATAGAGCACGATATGGAATAAGATAAAAGGAAGAACTAAATATATATAAAATAGAGTCATCACAACATACAAATGGATGTCCAAAACAAATAAGTATAAGTCCTGAATATAAATAAGTCTCAACTAACAATCGGAACAATCCGATACAAATAGAAAGCTATAAGTACTAGACTAAACTAGGCACCCTCTACTGATCTAGATGCTCCTCGGGCTCCTGAATGTTACTCTCATGTGCCCCATAGAAGGTAGGGCAGTCACCATCATCATCTGTAATATTTTGTCAACATATCTAGTCAGGATAGGAACGAAAACATAACCTCTAACAGTTCAAATAATTGACAACCGCTATGAGTATGAAATAATAATAAAATTCTTGATGATCAAGTTGTAGAGGTAATGTATAATGAAAAGACAAGTGTACAAGATCATATGAGAATAGACAGATATGTAAAAATGAGTAAAACTGTCATGCAAGATATATTGTAGACAACTCAGACAAACTGTGTTAAGACCAGTAATTTTGAAATACCAAGTTTGACATGTGAACGGCTAGAAAGAGATATCCGACAAACCATATACGTACATGTGTAGCCGCTATTATTCACGTAAGACCAATGGGATAGAATGGGTATGTTCACATGTCTCCTAGGTATTTCTCCGCCCGACTAGTACACATGGAATCTAGGTTCTTTGACATGCATTTCATTAGTCACGATGGATGCATTAGTCATGATTATATTATTCAAGATAGGCATGAAACCACGTATCTCCAGTCAAGGAATCCATAAAATACCAATTCGTGAGTCCATCGTGTCAGAATTAAGATAGAACACTAATATAACATGCATCACATGATATATCAACATAATAAAACTATCAGAGAATGTACTCGCCTGCGGTCCTGAGCTGTCAGTGAGAATAGATGCTCAGAATGATGTCACAGACCTAAAGATGAGATATCATGAGTTAATTAGGGTTTAATAGTGTATGACATGATTTCTAGTATGTGCTATGCAAATCTAGGTCAAACTCAGTCAAACTAAGTCACACCAAGTCAACTAAGTCAAACTAAATCAAACTAAATCAAAATAAGTCATACTAAGTCATACTAGGTCTAACAAAGTCAAACTATATCAAACTAGGTCATGCTAAGTCAATCTAAGTAAATCTAAGTCATACTAAGTCATACTAGGTCTAACAAAGTCAAACTAGGTCAAACAAGGTCAAACCAAGTCAATCTAGATCATAGTAGGTCAAAGGTTGACCTATAGTTGACTTTTGGTCAACTGGTCATCTTTGGTCAACTTCTAATCCAATCTAGGTCCAATGTTGAATTGTAGTTGATTTTGAGTCAAAATAATCAACCTTAGTCAAACAGGGTAAAATCTAAGTCAAGTATTATATTCCTAACCTTTACCTACCAAGATAACTCACTTCTAACCATTACCTACCAAGATAACCCAAGTCTAACAATTATCTACCAAGATAACCCAATACCTTAGATACTAGGTAATATCCTTACCTTAGTAATATATTACCTTAGGTTAGTAGATAACTCACTAACCTAGGCTAATTGATCCTACTAATACTTTGGACTAGTATCTAACCGTCTATCTCAATATCCTACCAATACCTTACCCTTAGACTATAGGTAATTCCCATTACCTTGTCAATACCTTAGACATTACCTTAGCCTACTAATTTACCCTCTAAGATAATGATTTGTATCTTAGGATACCCACTCATCTACATCCTAAGACACTAATGTAGATAATATATACTAGTAAGATACCAACCTATATCTTATCCCAAGATACCATATACCTTAGTCCTATTGATATCCTAATACCAATACCTTAGTCTAGGTATAAATACCTTAACTATCAAGATACCAATCTTAGATATCTAATATCTATCCTAAGCTACTAGCTAACAAATAACTTAGATATCTAACCTTAGTTACCTAGGTAAACCCAATACCTTACCTTGTAATAAGGTAAACCCATTACCTTAAGGTAAGGTAAACCATTACCTTGGTTGGAAACTAATACCTTAACCTCTAATACTAATACCTTAAATATCTAGCCTCTAACCATCCATCCTAAAATATTAGATAGACAATACCTTAGTATCTAATACCTTAGTATAAAGTAAACCCCCTCTACCTTGTAGGTAAGTTCCCTTTACCTTGTAGATAAATACATTACCTTAAGGTAATAGGCAAATATCCAAAATATCCTAAGATACTACTATGGTATCTCAAGATATTACTACATATCCTAACTTATATCTCTAATACAAGATACTAACAAACTCTAACATCTAACTTCTAACCATCTATTCTAACTTAGAAATCTAACACAACTAACATCCACTAACTAATATCTAACCATAACATATATGTATATATATCCATCTCTAACTCTAACCAACTAACATATGTCATCTCTAACTAACAATAACATAGACTAACACAACTAGCTATTTAACTTATACAAGATATAACTATCTAACTTCTAAGATACCTCTAACCTCTACATAGATTCTAACATAACCACTAACATACTAACATATCCATACATACAACATCTAAATTTTTCTCCACTCCAATACTAACACATACACAAACACATATACCAAATCCATCCCTCTCTCTTCTAACACACCCATACACATCTATATACAAACACACTACCACTCAACCAAAACATAAATCACTCAACAAACCACACTAGCCTCAAGTCAAATAGGATGGCATGATCCTTCCAACTCCCTCACTTTCACAACACACACACTACACTACCATCTATACAATATCAAACACACACTAGCACATATCCTCTATCAATATCACTTCTCTCCACTAACCACACACATCCTTATCTCATTCAAACACACACACTATACTAACATATATTACATAACAATAATATATATATATATATATATATATATATATATATATATATATATATATATATATATATATATATATATGTACTATATCATATATATTCTTGACAACCTATGATACCTACATTCACAGGATATCCATGCTATATAGGCTCATAGGTTACACAAAATGCCTATGTCGTATAGTCACTCTTCTACTTAAAATCAATACTGTACCAATTGGGCCTTCACTAAATTCTATGATTAAATTATGTTATAGCCCTTCGTATTAGCTTTTCGAAACTTCAAACGGATCATATTTTCGTGTCCGGAAGCTCCCAAAATCGCGAAAACACCGAAACACGTTCATCTTTCGGACAGCTGACACTCAAACAGTTTTACAGAAAGTTCTAAAACGAATTTGGCTTATTGAAATATATATTTGGAAAGCTAACTTCGATACGGTTCTTTTGAAAAAAATGAAAGATTAATCGGAGTTCTGAGCTAAAAGTTATGGCATTTCTAAGTTGCTCTGGCTACTAAAAACGTGGATGAAATTATGACGAATTTGGGTTGTTTGGACGAAAGAAACACATGTAGGCCAAGATACTTGGATACCAACATAACTATCCAAATGAAACTCATTATAACCATCCTAACTAAGATCAATCCACTCTCTAACCATTCTAAAACTGAATTTAAAACACAATTAATCTTACTAGGCAATAAACCAAACACATGGGGTGCCCTAATTTGGGATCTATCAAGTAGGACACAAAACACATATCTAAAATCCTCAAGAGAGCTCCAAATGACCTCAAACTAGAATCTAAAGGGGTACACGCATAGGGGTGTGTAAAACCCCTAAATTTCTACTATTTTTTATATATAAATTTGGTACTACTTTTTTTATTTTTATTTTATTTTGTGTTTGTACATCGCATTGTACGTCGCGTGCGAAATTTCGTTTTTCGTAATTGCTCGACGAGTGCGAATATGTGCGAGCGTACATATTTTTAGAAAAATATTTATCTATTTTTATAGTTTCAAAATAATATATGTAATAATTATTTTAGCTATCATACCAATATTTCCAAGTCCATTATTTTATTTATTTTATTTATAAAAAGTCTTTCGTTTATAACAGTTATTAATAATAAATAATATTCTTTGTGCATACATATATTTCATAAATATTTTATTAATTTATTTTAAAAAATAATATAATTTTTGAAATTATTATTATATGTATTTTTAGAAAATATATTTTGAAAATTTTGTGGCAATTTAAATCTTTGATTGGATTTTTATGGATTTGATTTAAATAGTTTAAATTTAAAGATGGAATTTATATTTAATTTAAGTTTAGATTATCTAGATTTAAATTAGAATTTGATTTGGATTATTATTGATTGAATCGATTTAAATTTGATTTAAAATAAGTAGCAGATTATCTAATTGGGTTTAAATAAATCCCAATCCTTATCCAACTGGAAATTCCCACCTCCTATATAAGGAGAGGTACTCATCCATAAAATTCTACCATCCACAAAATTCTCCACCACCACAACTAGAATTCGTGTATCGTGTCCATGTCTGTGTCCGTGTCCCATCCACTATTTAGTTCCCTTTACATATACATGTCTCTTTCCGTCCGACACACCCGGACATCCAAACCCGTGTCGCGCATGACACAAACCCCCGACACAATAACAAACCCTAAGCCTAAACTCTAACCCAGTTCATGTGTCCATGTCGACATCACGACACGGACATTACAACCACTTATGCCAACCTCGACATGCCGTCACCTCACTGTCATCTCTCCATCACCCGGCCATCCACCGCAGCAAACCACCACCACCGCTGCCAACACCAACTCCGTCCTACCGACCACCCCTTTCCCTGCACAGACCAGTGGTCACCACCTCGACCACACCCATGTCCAGTCGTGTCCGACGAACGTCGGTGTCGCCTTGGCCACCGCCGGCCGACGCCACCACCAAGAACCCACCAAATTCTGTCCTCAAAATGCCAACTACCACCAAAAATAACCAAACACACCACCACCCTCACTTACCTCCGTCTTCACAGCCGCCGCGCCTGTCCTCCTCCACCAGTGCGCTACCCTATCTGGGTGCCTCCACGGCAGCCGCCCCGCCTCACTAAGACGACCCCGCGTCTTCGAGGTGGTACCCACGCCTTCTTACGACCTCCTGAGCCTTCTCCGGAGGAACTCCACCGTCGAAGCCCCAACTCGAGCGGACATCTCCTCAAGCGCGCAGGCGCTCGCCCATCACTACCGCCACGGTCGAGCGCCGCGGCCCCATCAAGCAGCACGTACCGGATCCCGTTTCCTCTGCCAAGCGCCTCCTCGTCGACCCTTCCCCGCATGTCACCGTCGCGACAACCAACACCGTCGAAGCCGCTGCCTCCGCCGACGGTCGGTCGTGCACATCGAGCTGAGTCCCCTTCTCCGATTCTTCTTCCACGAGGTCTTCTTCTTCTCTCCTTTTGGAGAGAACCACTCTTCTGTCTCTTATTCTCCCTTTTCTTCACTCCCACTCAACCTTCCCCTCGGTTTCCTCTCGTTCACTGGTCTTTCTCTCTTACAATATTTCTTGACTTCTTGGAATAATGAACAATCAGTAATGGGTTTTAATGTTCTATTATGACTCTTTAAGACAAATAAATGGTCATCATTACTATATTAAACTATTACTATTATTTGTATCATGTTACTTTGAAATCGTGGCTGATAGTGGATGTAATATTATTAACATGTATAGTTACGTATATATAATTATCTAATATTCTGTTTATTATTTTTCTTGGTATTAATATCAATAGTATTATTATGTTATTCTTAAATAACCATATATATTAAAATAATCTTTTCAAAATTATTTCTGTAACAAAAATATAGAATTTGGCTTAGTCCCATATAGAATTTTAAACTTGGTGCAGGACTAAATATACTTGTAGCATTCTTTTCCATCTATTTTTAAAATATAGTTTTTACCAAAAAAAGATTTATTATTATTATTATTATTATTATTATTATTATTATTATTATTATTATTATTATTATTATTATTATTATTATTATTATTATTAGACAAAAGTTAGTTTTAATTCCTAACATAATTTTTCAACTTTTAAATAGTTCTCAAAAAAAAAATATTTTGACCCTTAAAGTGTTTCTTGATTATAAAAATAATTTCTAATATTTTTCAAATATTTATCTAATTAATAAAATATAGTTTTCTACTATATATTTATATATTACGAACTTAGAGTAATTGTAGCCTAAAATGATTTTTTGATTCTTCAAAGTATTTATATAGACATATATTTGGCTAATAAAAAGGTATTTTTCCAAAAATTGTATATGTAAAGTATTTTCAAGTAATTACGTAAACTTATTATAAAAATATTTTTTCTAAAATTAGTACATGTATTTATTTCCACCAATTCTCTTCAACTATCTTAGCTAATCATGACTAATCGTATCCCTACTTCCTTCCTGACTTTGGACCTCTATCCCGCAACCATAGCTATTGGACAACCGAGACATGATCATCGCACCACATCGGACGCAACACCAGGCAAGACACCTTGCCTTACTGTTTATTTTCTTGCTCAATATCATGCATGCTTTATAATTATTTATTTCTACCAAATATAAACTGTTATTTCAAAACTGTATGTAGATACAAAATTACTATACTTTAGTTTTCTTTATGCATTTGGCCTAGAGTTAAGGGACCACCTTTGTTTGTGTCGCATTCATTGGCCCGACAGTTGTGTGCCACGAAGTTGTGAGTCACATATAGATACGGACTTGCGTGCTGACTGAGCATCGGTGCGTACAGGCCGTGCGTTAGGATATAACTACTAGTAGTTATGGATGTCTAGAAGACTTAGCGATTATTAGGAATATCGTGATGTGAATTCAGCACGAGTAGTTCATGGGGAGGGAGAAGATAGTTATTAGGCGGAGGAGCTTTCACACATTTACTTTTCTCTAGCTGCCATTAGTGACTCAGCCGAGGGCTAGTGTGCCGTGCATTTATTTTTCTCTAGCTGCCGTTAGTGACTCACCCACGAGCTAGTGGCCGTGCATTTATTTTTCTCTAGATGCCCCTTAGCTCTCACTCGAGTGATAATGGACAGTGCATTTACTTTTCTCTAGATGCCATTAGTGCCTTGGTTGAAATGCTAACACGTCGTATTTCTAGTCTCGGAAGCCCTTGTGTGGAACGTTGTCTTCAAAGTGCATGTACACATAGAATGGTTAAGGACCTTTATTGTTAGACATATATATACTTTTCTGTTGAGCTTTTATTATTCAGTTTATGGTATGATATTATGTGTCTTGTTACGTCCCTCTGAGGACCTGGTTATCTCGCCAGGTGTGTGCTCTTGTCTTTCGCAGGTGTTCTAGCTCTAGCCGTGACCATCTCCATTTCTTCGAGGATTATTTTGCTTGGACCGTCTTCGCTTCGCTCGCCAAAATCATTTCATTTTTCATGTATTTTCTTCTTACTTTTTGGTAATAGATTTGTCTCCGCCCAACATATTGTATCAAGATAATTCATTATCATTATATGATATCTTTTATTCATTTATTTTGTGTGGATGAGATTAGTCATGGTTCTACTGCATTTTACAGCTTACGTATATTTATTATACGGCTGGCATGTCTATGTTCCCAGTCCTACGTATTTTTGGGACTGTGGTATTACATATTTTTATGGTGGCCAATGCAGGTCAAGATAAATTGTTTGGTTACTTTACCATACCAAGCAAGCCTGCGTATAGGATTAGTGTCTAGGATCTCATCCACAAACTTGACCTCTTTCCTAGGTTTTATCTACCGTTTGACTCATTGATTTGCAACTTGCTTGATTCCTTCTATCATTATTCTTATCTTCCCTTCGTGTTTACTAGAGGCTAGACAGATGACCCCTACTAGTTAGGCATGTTACTTTTGTTCCAAAACACCATTAGTTTAATTCTTTTAAGTTGGGTAGAATGCCTTATGACCTAGTAATCCATTTGTCCTTGTGACCTATATTCATAATGTCGCCTAGATTCTAGAATTTAGAGGACCCTAACCCATCTAGTCAACCAAAGACTTGGACAAGAAGACTGTAGGACGACGGTACGGAGTCCAACATAGGATATAACTTAGAGTCTTAAGAAGTTTGAACTAATACTACTTTATTTCAATCTTAATCTCATGTGCATATACTTTTACTATCTAGACTAATGATGCTAATGTAGCCTAGTTTTTGCAAGCTCAATTCTTTATCAAGATTGTTCATGACATATCTTATTGGAGGCTTCCACTAACGTATTATCTACTCAGAACCGGTGAATGACGGTCTGATCAACCTAGTGCATTTTGGTTCGCTTTTATCTATCGTTCTACGTGGATAGGGACATAGCTAAACTTTTTCTCTATTGTCCCATCCGCAACAACCTTGGCAATTCTTTTTGAATTACTCACTCGCCTTTGAACCACATATTGGTATTCAAAAACAACTTCTTTGGACTTATATTGGTTTTCGTCTTTCACCTAATTAGACGAAGACTCGTACTTGATAGATCGACCCAAAGTATCACCTTTAGTGTCCCACCATCTATTGCCAAGACAGTAAGCCATGGACCAACCAAGATGACTATATCCTCGCTTTGAACTACTCGTCGATACCATATCCATTATCGCGACCTTCCATGAAATTTGAAAATGATTCCAATCGTCCTTTTATTCGTGCCCTCAACCTAGATAATTACCATGCACCCTTCCCCGTAGAACCATCTCTCCTAAGTCCCAAAATTATTCTCTTGATCTACTTCTTTCGTATCTTCATGAATTTATTGTCTTGACTAGCAACCCTCTTCCATACCATATCCACGATTTATTTTTGTAGTTATCGAAATCATGATTTTCTAATGCATATTTGCATTAAACGTCGTTCCTTGCCTCGCCCAATGATTTGAGTGTGCTTCCTTATCGATATACCCTTGTACCTTCACACCCCCTACTTATTCTTAATTTCAAGGACAAAATTCTTTTAAGTTGGGTAGGATGTAAAACCCCTAAATTTCTACTTTTTTTATATATAAATTTGGTATTGATTTTTTTATTTTGATTTTATTTTGTGTTTGTACATCGCATTGTACGTCGCGCGCGAAATTTTGTTTTTCGTAATTGCTCGACTAGTGCGAATATGTGCCAGCATACATATTTTTAGAAAAATATTTTTCTATTTTTATAGTTTCAAAATAATATATGTAATAATTATTTTAGCTATCATACCAACATTTCCAAGTCCATTATTTTATTTATTTTATTTATAAAAAGTCTTTCGTTTATAACAGTTATTAATAATAAATAATATTCTTTGTCATACGTATATATTTCATAAATATTTTATTAATTTATTTTAAATAATAATATAATTTTTGAAATTATTATTATATGTATTTTTAGAAAATATATTTTGAAAATTTTGTGGCAATTTAAATCTTTGATTGGATTTTTATGGATTTGATTTAAATAGTTTAGGTTTAAAGATGGAATTTATATTTAATTTAAGTTTAGATTATCTAGATTTAAATTAGAATTTGATTTGGATTATTATTGATTGAATCGATTTAAATTTGATTTAAATTAAGTAGCAGATTATCTAATTGGGTTTAAATAAATCACAATCCTTATCCAACTGGAAATTCCCACCTCCTATATAAGGAGAGGTACTCATCCATAAAATTCTACCATCCACAAAATTCTCCACCACCACAACTAGAATTCATGTATCGTGTCCATGTCCGTGTCCGTGTTCCATCCACTATTTAGTTTCCTTTACATATACATGTCTCTTTCCGTCCGACACACCCGGACATCCAAACCCGTGTCGCGCAGGACACAAACCCCCGACACAATAACAAACCCTAAGCCTAAACTCAAACCCAGTTCCTGTGTCCGTGTCGACATCACGATACGGACAGTACAAACCACTTATACCAGCCTCGACACACCGTCACCTCGCTGTCATCTCTCCATCACCCGGCCATCCACCGCAGCAAACCACCACCACCGTTGCTAACACCAACTCCGTCCTATCGAGCACCCCTTTCCATGCACAGACCAGTGGTCACCACCACGGCCACCCCCATGCCCAGTCGTGTCCGACGAACGCCGGTGTCGCCTTAGCCACCGCCGGCCGGCGCCACCACCAAGAACCCACCAAATTCCGTCCTCAAAATGCCAACTACCACCAAAAATAACCAAACACACCACCACCCTCACTTACCTCCGTCTTCACAGCCGCCGCGCCTGTCCTCCGCCACCAGTACGGTACCCTATCTGGCCGTCTCCACGGCAGCCGCCCCGCCTCGCTAAGATGACACCGCGTCGTTGAGGTGGTCCCCACGCCTTGTCACAACCTTCTGAGCCTTCTCCGGAGGAACTCCACCGCCGAAGCCCCAACTCGAGCGGACATCTCCTCAAGCGCGCAGGCGCTCGCCCATCACCACCGCCAAGGTCGAGCGCCGCGGCCCCATCAAGCAGCCCGTACCAGATCCCGTTCCCTCCGCCAAGCGCCTCCTCGTCAACCCTTTCCTGCATGGCCACCGTCGCGGCAACCAACACCGCCGAAGCCGCTGCCTCCGCCGACGGTCGGTCGTGCACATCGAGCTGAGTCCCCTTCTCCGAATCTTCTTCCTCGAGGTCTTCTCCTTCTCTCCTTTTGGATAGAACCACTCTTCTGTCTCTTATTCTCCTCCTTTCTTCACTCCCTCTCAACCTTCTCCTCGGTTTCCTCTCGTTCACTGGTCTTTCTCTCTTACAATATTTCTTGACTTCTTGGAACAATGAGCAATCAATAATGGGTTTTAATGTTCTATTATGACTCTTTAAGCCAAATAAATGGTCATCATTACTATATTAAACTATTACTATTATTTGTATCATGTTACTTTGAAATCGTGGCTGATAGTGGATGTAATATTATTAACATGTATAGTTACGTATATATAATTATCTAATATTCTGTTTATTATTTTTCTTGGTATTAATATCAATAGTATTATTATGTTATTCTTAAATAACCATATATATTAAAATAATCTTTTCAAAATTGTTTCTGTAACAAAAATATAGAATTTGGCTTAGTCCCATATAGAATTTTAAACTTGGTGCAGAACTAAATATACTTGTAGCATTCTTTTCTATCCATTTTTAAAATATAGTTTTTACCAAAAAAAAGATTTATTATTATTATTATTATTATTATTTGACAAAAGTTAGTTTTAATTCCTAACATAATTTTTCAACTTTTAAATAGTTCTCAAAAAAAAATATTTTGACCCTTAAAGTGTTTCTTGATTATAAAAATAATTTCTAATATTTTTCAAATATTTATCTAATTAATAAAATATAGTTTTCTACTATATATTTATATATTACAAACTTAGAGTAATTGTAGCCTAAAATGATTTTTCGATTCTTCAAAGTATTTATATAGACATATATTTGGCTAATAAAAAGGTATTTTTCCAAAAATTGTATATATAAAGTATTTTCAAGTAATTACGTAAACTTATTATAAAAATAGTTTTTCTAAAATTAGTACATGTATTTATTTTCACCAATTTTCTTCAACTATCTTAGCTGATCATGACTAATCGTATCCCTACTTCCTTCCTGACTTTGGACCTCTACCCCGCAACCATAGCTATTGGACAACCGAAAAATGATCATCGTACCACACCGGGCGCAACAACAGGCAAGACACCTTGCCTTACTGTTTATTTTCTTGCTCAATATCATGCATGCTCTATAATTATTTATTTCTAGCAAATATAAACTGTTATTTCAAAACTGTACGTAGATGCAAAATTACTATACTTTAGTTTTCTTTATGCATTTGGCCTAGAGTTAAGGGACCACCTTTGTTTGTGTCGCATTCATTGGCCCGACAGTTGTGTGCCCCGAAGTCGCGAGTCACATATAGATACGTACTTGCGTGCTGACTGATCATCGGTGCGTATAGGCCGTGTGTTAGGATATAACTGCTAATAGTTATGGATGTCTAGAAGACTTAGCGGTTATTAGGAATATCGTGATGTGGATTCAGCACGAGTAGTAAATGGGGAGGGAGAAGACAGTTATTAGGCGCAGGGGCTTTCACACATTTACTTTTCTCTAGCTGTCATTAGTGACTCAGCCCAGAGCTAGTGTGTCGTGCATTTATTTTCCTCTAGCTGCCGTTAGTAACTCACCCAAGAGCTAGTGGCCGTGCATTTATTTTCCTCTAGATGTCCCTTAGCTCTCACTCGAGTGCTAATGGGCCGTGCATTTACTTTTCTCTAGATGCCACTAGTGCCTTGGTTGAAACGCTAACACGCCGTATTTCTAGTCTCGGAAGCCCTTATGTGGAACGTTGTCTTCGAAGTGCATGTACACATAGAATGGTTAAAGACCTTTATTGTTAGACATATATATACTTTTCTGTTGAGCTTTTATTATTCAGTTTATGGCATGATATTATGTGTCTTGTTACGTCCCTCTGAGGACCTGGTTATCTCGCCAGGGGTGTGTGCTCTTGTCTTTCGCAGGTGTTCTAGCTCTAGCCGTGACCATCTCTATTTCTTCGTGGACGATTGTGCTTGGATCGTCTTTGCTTCGCTCGCCAAATTTATTTCATTTTCCATGTATTTTTCTCTTACTTGTTGTTAGTGGATTTGTCTCCGCCCAACATATTGTATCAAGATAATTCATTATCATTATATGATATCTTTTATTCATTTATTTTGTGTGGATGAGATTAGTCATGGTTCTACTGCATTTTACAGCTTACGTATATTTATTATATGGCTGGCATGTTTACGTTCCTAGTCCTACGTATTTTTGGGACTGGGACATTACAGGTTGGATTCTATGGATTCAAAACTAACTAATATGCATAGAAAATCAATTTAGAGGGTTGGTTTTACCTATTGGGAGTGGGATCCCAATGATACACTCAAAGGATACGGTTCCGATACGAAAGCTCCTCCAAAATGGACACCCTTCCTTGCTCTGAATCCTTGCTAGCATCTCCTCTTTGGTTGAATGAGAAGAAATGATGGAAGATTGGAAGAAAAATGGAGGGATTTGGAGATCAAAATCAAGAGGGAAGCTTTTAAGTTTAGGGAAGAACAAATTTGGGAAAAAAAAGACAAGTGTGAAATGAAAGAGAGGGACACCTCTCGCCCTATAGGTGGCTATCCATACATGCCCTAATGGGCCTATGTGAAATGTCCAAGATGCCCCTACAAGTCTCCTTTGGGTCAACTTAAGTCATGACAAAGTTTGTTGTCAAAAAGGTCAAGTTTAAGTCTCTAATTTAATCATTCTAAGCAAGCGGGATTAGTCTAATGTCACTAGCTTAATTAGTGGGGTTTGCGGGTCATGCCTAACTAATCTTGGGGTTCCGACTAGAGTCTAAGCTACCCGGGTCACTAACACAAGTCGAAACGAGATGAAAATCGAACCCGACTTAACAAATCCTATAAAATCAATATTAAAATATAAAAATTCCCAAAATATTAAAATATGAAATTAACCAAAATCACAATACATCAATTTAAACATTATTAAAATAATCTAAAATTTACCAATTAATCAAAATCCTAAATAATTCAAAAGTCACAAAATGACCAAAATACCCTTAGCCTAAAAAGTGGTAATTAGCTAATCTAATCACATGGGTTAGGCCTCCATGGTCATGGTTAGTCTCTAGGCTAAGAAGCTCTAAGGTTACACTAGCCAAAGAACAAAATCATAAAACACTAATTTAATGATATTAAAATAATCAAAATTTACCAATAAATCAATAACATGATTTAAACCTATTATTAAATAATCAATTTTACAAAAGTTCAAAATTACCCTCATTTTAGAAAAGTGGTGGTTACACTGCTACGGCCAACGCACGCCACACCAAATGGACACGAACTGATCATGGCCAACACCCCGCACTCAAAACTGAAACAACATGCAATAATCAATCAAAATGGTAACATAATACCTGAAGGAAAGAAATCGACAAGATTAAAGACACCTCCCAAGTGTCGGGTACGATCCACAAACTTGGCTGAGCATAGGAATTGTATTGCGATATTTCTTTGAACAAACCTCAAATACAGAAGAAAAATGTATCAGACGAATTGAACCCCATTCTTCAGAAATTCGGTAACGATCGGATCTTCACGTCCTACTGGAATTCGAGTGGATTCATCGTTCCCGACCTATCTCTCTATTCAAAAATCCCAAACAAACACACACAACCGATCACAAATTCAAACAAATCACCAAGAACCTAAGAAATCTACTACCATGTCGAACTGGAGGGTTTAGAGACTCACCTAGGCCTCTGGATCGATATAGAAGGAAAAAAATACTCGTCGGAGTGGAAGAACCTGCACAACAATGTCGCTGATGAGGGAGGAACGCTGGTGAGCTCGGTCAGATCGTCGTCGCCGCCAATTTTGTGCTTCTGGCTCTAGATCCGTCGAGGAGGAAATCACCTTGTCATTGGAGATGAATCCTCGTTGTCGCCGTTGTCGAGATGGACTAGTCGCCGGAAGGACCGTGTGCGCTGCTGGGATAGGGTCGCCGGAGATGGAATCACCTCTCCATCGCTGGGGTGCGTCGCTGCTCGTCGGGGAGGTCGAATTAGTCGCCGGAGATGTATAGTAGCCTACCGCCATCACTGTCGCCCGAGAGCTAGGGTTAGGGTTCAGGTGGATTTGGGAAATTTGGAAAAAGAAGCTTGGGAAGAAAGGAAAGTTGAGGAAACGAGGTGGGCATTTTGTAAGAAGATGGGAATGAGCAGAGAAAGGAGTTTCTCTCTCTTCCCTGAGTTATATAAGAGGTTGGTGGAAAATGGCTCATTTGCAATTTAGTATACATCATTTGATAATTCGCAAAACACACCAAAAGTTTGTTAGAAAATCTGTTATAGGTTGTTAGAAATCTTGGACCTACTTCTAGGTTGGTTGCTAGAAACTACTCTTCAAATCATTTCATAATTAATAACCAATATTTTCTTTATAAACTATAAAGAGGCTATTATTAATCAAAAGTTATTAATCCATTAAATAAACCAAAATATTTATTTCAAAAATTCTAAAATACCAGAAAATACCATAATTTTAATATTTTCGGGAAAGCGGGGTTACACTCCTACAACCATTTCTCATCCAAATTGTCCAAAACCAATTGCAATCTCTTTCCCTTGAAGAGAGAAAGCCTCTATTGGCTAGTAGGGAGCCTATTAGAGCAATTTGGCTATTGGAAGTTGAAGGAGATCTAACCTTGGTTTTATTCCTTGAGAATCCATCTCTCAAGTGGTAAGAGCCTCTAAACACCCTCTAATTTCACATTCCTTAATATAGATGCATTCATATAGGGTCCCCATGGCATTAGGAAGGATTTGGGTCAAGTTCCGATTCATTTGAGGTGCGTATCACGAGAGTATCGAATACACACTCCAAGTGTTTGTCGAAATGACCATTAGGACATTTGATAATCTATTTTCAGTTTTAAGTATTGTTTTAGGTGTGAAATTACTAGAGGTTATCTATGATGTGATCATGAAGTGAATGGAATGATTTTTGATAGGTTGGATTGGTTGTGGGGAAAATGGTATTTCTGTGCGCTATACACTATTTTGGACAGTCAGTCCATCCATTGCTAGTCTTCCATAGAACACTATTATTCTGTTTCTTACACTTTTGATGTTCAGTAGATGACCACCTCTTCATGTTCAGGCACTACACTACTAAAACCAATTCCCTGTCCTATTATTTGTTCAACCCATATTGCGTTTCATGATTAATCTTATTGTTCTGCCCCTACTTGCCCATTTCATGTTCAGTTTGTAATCCTCATGTTTGGTGTTCGAATTTACTGCATCCATAATGTCCTAGTGTATTTCCTTGAGTTGTCATGAATATAATTCCATCTTTCTGTCCACCCTAAAATCTGTATACAGGTATCCATGTCCTGTTCCCTGTTATGTTATGTCCTGTCCCTAGCATTAGGAAATTGCCTACATTCAAGTTTATCTGCCATATGTGTTATGTCATTGTTCAATCTTGAATGCCCAGTTAAGGAGCCCTTGTTATGTCCTACATTTAGTGAACAAGTCCACAACCATAATTGCAGTCCACATCATCTTTTGTTCAGTCCCAAGATTATCTATGTCGTCTATTACAATGTTGAGTATAGGCCATGGCATTTTGAATGTTTAGTTCACCATATCCATGAGTATCACTCATAACTCCTTGTCAGTTCATCACCTGTGTGCATGCCCTGTCCATTTGAATAACCTGCTCATTCTTACATCTGAACCACATCATATCATGTTCAGATATAAGCTTGAATATCCTGTCCTGCACTATGTATCTAACCATTT